>CM056377.1:12617669-12672235 GCA_029718625.1 Synaphobranchus kaupii | reverse complement strand
AAACTCCTGCAGCCAGTTACCGTGTCTCTTTCCTCTGCAGATCTCTGCGGTTACTGCACTGGGTTTGTTTAATTGTCACTTTTTTTCTTGTTTTTTAGTTAGCTGAGATCTAAAAATGCAACTTTGCGAGGGAATCCAGAGCCATCTTATGTCCAGGATAGGAGTCAAATAACTAAATATAACAGGAGCTTAACACAGACCTATATTGTAAGGTTAAAACAATTATTTTACTGATGCCATCACTTGTCAAAACTTAAACAAAGCAACAGCTTGACCTGTATCCAATTTGAAGAAGACTGGCTCGGGCTGACAGTAGGTACCCTCATAAATTACACACTTCTCTAAACAGAAGCTGCAGCACAAAGGTAACCTCAGCGGGCTGCAAAATTCACTAAAATAAACACATGCTGACAGACTGACAGAGATGATGAATGCGCATCCGTGGGCAGGAGACCAGAGAACAACATCGGCTTGTTTGAACTTTTAAACGGATTTGCTGAGAATTGAGGATTCTGGGACAGTGTGCCGACCACATCCACGCCATGCAGAAAAAAAAAAACAAATAATTTAAAAAAAGTTCTGTAGCATTCCTGCTCGGAGATCGAAAAAATAAATGTATTCCAGGCCCACCATCAGCCTCTGGACACAGTGAGCATAAGGGCGGTATTTCCACAGGGTACGGTAGATCACGGCCTTTTAATGCAGAAGTCAATGGGTAATCCTCACAACTAATTATATCCAGGCCTGAAGCGACGGGCTGGCTGCTTGTGTACTCATAGTACTGGCTCAGGGGCTCTGGGGGTCAGATCCATGGGGGTCAGATCCATGGGGCTCCTTTATCTGCCCCATACCGCTACCTGAACAGTGGACACATCTGAGATGCAGTGACTCTGACCCCTTTATTACAGCCATGAGGCTCAGCCCAGCCCATTCCCTGGCTGCTCACCACTCTCCTCAGAGCTGCTGGTTCCAGGTCCTGCTTCTATATATGCTGACCTTTCTCTCTGCCATATACTCTAAAGCACATCCTTTATGGGTCATGCTTATTGAGGAAATCGGGAATGCCAGAGCACTACAAGGCAGGCTAGTCTCATCTGCGCAAGCGAGCAAGCGAGCGTTCTCATCTGAACTGGGTTCCGCCAGCCGGCTGCGCTGTGCAGTCACTGAGAACGCTTTACATACATCGTGTCCATTGCCAGCCAGAAAAAAAAACGTTAAAAAAAAATTTCATCTGCAGCCAAATTGCATGCATTGTAAATGCGGTGCAGGCCTGAGACAGATACAGATGGCACTGTCCCTACGTTGCATGAGGGCCGGTTACCCAGTCACACCACTGAGACTGGTCACTCCATCACCAGAAGTGCCAGGTGCCTGTTCAAAATGATGCCGTTCTGCACACGACCACGATCAAGTAATTGCGGCCCACCATGGGAAAACTGCGGTTGCCATGGAAATGCAATAAGAGTCAACAGCCCCTTATCAGTCCTCTCCCCTGCCCCCCTCCCTCTGAAGAGCTGCCCTCCCGCTGGTACACCCCCCTTTTTTAGATTCAGCTCCCCCCGGGGCTGGGGGTGTGGGGGCTGTGTGTGTTCCTCGCCAACGCCCCACCTTCCCAGGATAGCGAAGGACAGGACAAACACACCCGATCCCCGCCGCGCCTGTAAGAGCAAGCCGCCAGTCGCCTGCACAGAGCAGCCAGAGAGAGCAGGGAGGGAGGCAGGTGGGGGTCACTGCGCTTGTCATCGTAGGGCTACCACCGAGTACGCAGCGAAAACCGGCAGGTAAGAAACACCACGTCTATATTCCTGCGCCATGTCCCACCCACTTCCCCTGCAGCCAGTCACAAGAGATAGTCATGGAATATAAGAACATACAGTCATAATACGTAATGACCAGAAAGGGCCATTCAGCACGTACAGGCCTGTCATTCAGCAAGAGCCAAGAGACCATCAGGTCTGCGCCAAACCTGGGACTGGAACAGCCTACAGCATTTCTGCCTGGAAACAAGAAAAAGCCGTTTCACACTCTCGTTGTTCTACAGACACATGTCAGCCTGAACAGGATTTTCTGCAGGCATAGTTCTGTAGACTGGACTCACCTGAGCACAGGGGCCCCATTACATGCAGAAGACTGAGAGAATCCTCTTACTGAGCTAAAGCGCTAACGTAGCCACTCCTGTCGCACTCACAGACATGGCAGCCGGCCTGTTCCCCACATACACGGCGGCATAAGGACTGAACAAGCTAAGCTGTTGGAAGAAGCTGGAGGAAGTTAGTTGGATGTCAATTTTTCAGTGATACAAGGAAGTATCTTTTCTTTTTGTCCTACACAGAGAGTGATTGATACTTGGAATCCCAAGTGTGAGTGTGGATGCACTCTCGGACAGTGAGCACAGTCTGAGGAGTATGTTCTTCTGTAGAGAAGGTCATCCCAAACACTCTACAGGCCGCCTATATAAAAAAGGACGACTGCATTCTTTTTTTTTTGACTCTGAAGAAGAGCCGTCGTAAACGTCGAAACGTCAGTCCTATAAAGGCATTTTGCTCTGAGCTCTGTGTGCTCCAGCCCTCCTTATTTCGGGTTAGTCCGAGTTAATTGGTCCGGGTAAGGAATATTCTTCCCGAGTCTGTTCTTCTGTTTGAACATGCAGCTGCTTGATGACAATACAAAGATCTTTCATCAAACCAGCACCTCCCCACCTCTGCTTTCCTGTATCTATCGTTCCTGTTAATTTCCCCATCTAACATCCGCAAAAACACACTGCCAGCGAGCCAATCAGAATTTACCAACACGTTCTGGGCCCCCTTTCTGTGTTGCCCTCATATAGCCAGTTTCCTGCGTGAATCACCCTACAGCTCTACAGCACAGAATTACCTCATTTCTCATGTAATGACAAATCTGCCAACTGCCATGCACATCACATTCATCAACACAGCCCGAATACACCATCCAATTTTCTGCAGGTTTTTGCCAAACGTACATGTTGAAATATGCGAATATCAACAAAGGTGTAACGGTATCTATGAAAAAAGTATAAGTCTGTGTGCTTTTAAAACAGTTTTTTTTCTGTACAGTTAAGAATTTTCCTATTGAACCCAGGAGAAACCAACCCTCAAGTGATCTATCCATATCTACTGCATATCTGTCAGCAGAGTGCTGGTTTGAGGCTGATACGGGCAGACCCTTGATGACTTGCAGCCATTTAGCCAACCATGGGTTCCATACTATTCCCATGTAATTACAGCTTAATCTAGTCCCACCCCTCAATTCCATAGACATCCAGTCAAATGCAGAGAGGTTATAGTATCGCTTGGTAGGAGTACCAGAAAATAAGATATCAAGAGTCTTTTGATATCCTTTTATACTCAGTCATAACAGGTATTTTTTTAACTTCCCAGTCTTTTTTTTGCCCCTGTCCCAACTTTTTTGGAACGTGTTGCAGGCATCAAATTCAGAATTAGCGTATATTCACAAAAATCAATAAAGCTGATAAGGTAAAACATTAAATATCTTTTCTTTGTACTGTTTTCAATTAAATATATGTAAAAGATAATTTACTTTCTGCTTTCATGTGCAACTTTTGTACTTGAAAAAGTGTATTGAGAGAATCATTTTAATACCCACAAAATTGGTATCAATACATATCTTGGATAAACAAACTACAAATTTGCAAACTACAGTTGCAATTGATAAAATGTTTCACATTTTAGGAACCTACAATCAAAAATAATTTTATTTGTTTATGACTACACTGCAAAAAGCAGATGTTTCACATCACTTGAATATGCTCGCATTATACAAAAAATAAGATTAAAAAAGGCCAACATTACTAAACAAAGGAAAACCGTTTGTAATATTATGTTTGAACATCTTGGCTTTTTCCATCAAAAATACCAAAATGGGAACTGAAATGTCCATCATGGGAATGGGTGGTAATGCCTGAACCGGTTTTTCTTATTTAGACTATTTATCATTTATTTTTCCCAAACCACCCACTGTAAATCCAACGTCTATATTTTTTATAGCTAGCAGCTTGAGTTGCATCTACTTTGACCTAACTGCTTTGCTTGAAATAAGGGGCCTGTAAGCAAGCTGCCGGCACAGCTCCCAGAATCTGATATCTCCGGGAATAGAAGGCACGCACCCTCGGTAACCGCATCCCGAAGGCAGTCTGCTTCTCTGTCCGCAACAGGTACGGCAGATTTAAAAGCAGAGCTCAAGCGTGCGAGTCAGAGATTGATGGCTCCCACAAGATGCAAAGAAACTGCATTTCATTCCAAGTGTCATCACCAAGGAAATTATAGGTAGGGACAAGGCAGAGAAAATCAATAGGAGGGCGAGGGGCTTAGTAATACGTTTACAACCCCACCTCATGTAATACGGTGAGGAAATCCTCCTCACTGACAGAGGCATATTGCATTTTTCAATTCCCCATAAAAACCATCCCCACTCAAACAGAGAGATGATTTCAGGCCTGCATTAGTCAGCAGGCGCCGCATTGAAAACCATGTGCGTATTGATTGGGTCTGTGAACTCGACAGGAACCGCGGCCTACTGGTATTAGGGAAGACAATTTGTTTTGACAGACAGCGGGGGCTAACGGTGCGCGTCTGATATTAAGGTCAATCTAAACGCGGCTCATTTCAAATTTGACCTTCCACGATTAGCTAGCCATTATTTTTTTTTACTTTTCCAAAATATCACCTACGCATACGTACAATGTTGCTACAGGTATTTAGAGTGAACAACCACCCCTTCATCGCAGTGAAGCCCAGGAGCAAATTATGTTGTCATGCCTACTGGATTTTCTTCCCTCTCTGGGAAGAGCAAAATTAGCTTTTTGCATGGTGACAGGGTGGGATTCTTCAACTAGAATATGTTGTGGTGAGACTGGGATCAAACAGGGCCCTTTTATTTGGCTGTAGAGTGGAGCCCCAGCAGCGCCACAAATCCCACCTGATCTCAATGGATCCCAAGGGTCCACGCTGACAGGACACCCTGATTTCCAGTCGATCCCCCTGATCCCCATCAACCAAGGATTAGTGCCCCAAAACCAGGGAACCACATCCATGACACAATACTGGGGATTATAACCCCAGCCCCCTGTGCTTTGTAACCAGGACATAGTACATATTCTCCCACATCTGTGTTGAGAGAACAGCATGAAACGACCCGGAGTCCTCTGGGTCTTGCCTGGCGTCAGAATTAGGCGGGATCCACAGATTACAGTTGGCTAGGAGATGGAGCGGAGTACCTGAGAAGCTTCTAGAGGCCTCGGTGGATGTGGCCATATGCAGCTTCATGACATGGTCTGACTGAGGCAATCTGACCTTCCTCTCTGCAGGGCAGGGGGGGGGGGGGGGGTTGTATAAAAACCTCATAAGGTGTCAGGATTCCAGAGTCTCCCACTGACCAGACATTGATCCAAACCACTGTAAGGTGAGGGCCAGTAGGATATTAGGAACGGGGGGGGGCTTCTCTTGGGGGAGGGGGCTTGAAAACAGGAACAATGGCAAATGAAAGGATAGGCTTTACAGTGAGCGTGAAAAAAAAAATCATCATTTTTCACTCGCGTGTATTCCCAGATGTGGAATTATGACATTCCAATTAGCGCTCAGTATAAGCCAGGCGCTCTGAGGCGTGTTTGTAAGGCAGATGGTGAATGGGCTCCTGCAGTGGGACATGGCCCATGTACAAACTCTGCCCATTAGTACTGTACTGGATCAGAGGTTATAAATCATCATAAGGCTTCACCTTCCTCTATGCCTAACCACCTGTACCCTTCCCTCTACAACCTTCCCCCTCCCTTATCCCCGCCCCCCCAAACATTCCCCTCAACAACCTCCCTGGGTGCGTCCCAATATTCGAAAAATGCACCCTCTTTTCCTCCACTACCACCTCCTCTCCTCTGTGCCCCAGAAACGGATCTTTGCGTTTTAATCTAATCTAATTACATCTTAATTGCGTATAAATGGTTACATATTAATTAACGTCTCAACGCAAAATGCAATGTCAGGTACATTGCATACTGTACAGGCAAATACTTGTACTCAAAACGTTCAGGCAGTTTTGCATACTTCCGGGTAGGAGAGGAGCAGTAGCAGGGGAGTGGAGGAAAGGAGGTGGGGAGTGAAGCATATTGGGACGCAACCCCCTGCATCTTAACCACACCCTCATTTCCTGGGTGAAAAATGGAAAAATCTGGTGAGACTAGTGGAGATCAATAATGGCCACTGCAGCCAGCAATTACTGAATATTTGCCCCAAACTAATACAGAACGGCAAGAAAGAGAAGCTGAGAATCAGTACAGTACAACTGCTGATATCCAGTATCACTGTGTATGGATCTGCTTCACTTTTGGACAGAAGAACATCTGAGGTTTTTGTGCTCTCTCTTGCACACAAGTACTATGCAACTGTACAGTCATGAACAAAATGCATCACTTCACTGAAAAACCGTTTTGAA
The DNA here is from genome assembly GCA_029718625.1 of Synaphobranchus kaupii. NCBI lineage: Eukaryota > Metazoa > Chordata > Actinopteri > Anguilliformes > Synaphobranchidae > Synaphobranchus > Synaphobranchus kaupii. The sequence continues at coordinate 12,665,770 of CM056377.1, read as the reverse complement.
AAATGGTGACAGAACATAAACGCATAGTGCTTTGCTGGGCTGGGGACAAATATAAAACAGAACATTAGTTATTTCTGACTACAAAAGCCTATAGTTATTCCGACCACCTGCCTTCCCTTAAGCAAGAAAAATCAAGCTTCCCAAATGAGCAACTGTGGGAAGTGTTTTTGCGTTATGGGTGCACCGTGCAGATGGCAATCCAAAATGCACTGTAGTTAAGGGGGCAATTTAAGCGCTTTTGATTTCCCCACTTTGCGTATGAATGAGTCTGTATGAATTCAGCCCCAATCTGTGACGACTTGAAGCGATGGCTAGCGTGCTAGTGCGGCCGTTACCGCTGACCGCCGTCATCCGCCAATTCCACGTGACCACCCGCTGAAGGGCACAGGCCACCGAGCGGATGGCGTGAGACACTAACGGACCCGACTACGGAGTATAATGTTCAGTGTTAAATCAACTCTGAAAGAGTACATTTTACCATGCTAGAGTACATTTGACAGTAGCCAGGCTACATTCGGGTAAAACCTGAGCTATATCGGGGTTAACTTAATCTAATAGACAAAGATGGGACTTAAGTGACTACATTAAAGCACCAAAATTAATCCCCTATAGCATGGATATTCAAATATGGACCTCAAATCCAAATCCAGCCCTGGTTTTCTTTCTCCCAGATGAATTACCTGAACAATTAGTGCTACCAGCCTTCACACTCCCAGGTAAAGGGAGGGTGGAAAACCAGCAGTACTTGGACCTTGAGGACTGTGATTTGAATACCAGGGCCCTATAGGGACAAGTGCCAGCTTTTTGTATTTTGACCATGAAGGCATTTATGGGATGTCTATCTCTCTTGATGGGTTCATTCCAATCTCTTATTTTCACTACTTGCATACTTTTCCTTTCGGAGGACGCGAGGAAAGGATGCAAGAATGAGATACGAGGACGGAGGAATCAAGGCAACATGAATTAGGCAAATGGAACGCCCTTGCGTTCAAGGGTCAACGGCATATTATGCCTACGCATTTAACTATAACGCTTTTCGCCTCTTTTTTTCATGAATAAACGTGGCTTTTGTTAGTCATACAGAATAAGTGTCATTATGGATTGAAGCACTTTATAATAAATGGAAAGAAACCGTAATATTGGATTGGGTAGGGGTGTACCCGTCACATGGCAGATGTTGGAGAGGCGTGTAATTTATACACGTCACACGTTCCGAGAAAAATTTTCCGCAAAGGCTACACTTGTGTTTCCTCACTGAAGCATCCTCCGGGAGCCTCCTCCTTCCTCGAGGAGCATTTAGCGGTTTGGAATGTCCTTAAGGATGGCGGACCTCGATCGATTTCCGGGTCAGGCGACGACCGAGGAGACGAGGACGGATAAAATGAGCGATTGGAATGAACCCCGTGTCTCTCCCACTGTTGCTCTCCCTCTCCATCTCTCTCCAACATTTTTCTCCCACCCCCTCCAGCTTGACACGGTAAAAAAAAGGATATACCGTCTTCGTATCTCATGAATAACTGGAGCAACTGAAGGCTGATGATGCATGGCCAATGATTCTAAATTGATAGGCTCCATTCACTTCTAAATGAGCTAAAAGGTCAAATGTCAAGCACCACCTCCTCCCCCATTACTTTACTCCACATGTTTAATCAATACTCGCTGATTGCTGAGATCGTACTAGATCTAGCTGTGAGTTCAGCTGGGATATCTCCACGAGAGGTCGGGCGTCTGGGGAACTGAAGAAGAGCAGAGCTTAGCAATTTCTTCTCTAGATATTCTACGTCTGCAGGCTATTCCACCACCTTGTTTCACATATATAAGCGCAGTGAACAACTTAAAAAATAAATAAAAAACAAACTAAAGAACTCATACATATAGCTAAACCTTCGTCACCCTCCACACCTCCCCAGTCAAACACATACCTTGCAGCTATTAGTTTTGTGGGCGATGTGTCTGGCAGTAATGCTGCCATACATCATAGGCATTGCTTTCATGCATAAATTACCGAAACCGCTTGATGAGCTAGAGATCTGTCCTAACCCCCCTGAATCTCGGCAGAGGAGACAGTCCCCCTGGTAACCATAGTGATTTTCTGACAACCAGCGCCCCGCCCCCCCCCAACACCCCCCACGATCTACAGCTACAGCTTCAGGCACCTGCCATCCAGTAGGGTTCGTATAGAATATATTCCTCCCCATTTTGGTACTGTTATTATGACTGAATAGGGAGTGAAGTTAACCTCTACAGCTTTCTGGGAATGGTAAGACCCCACAGAGAAATAAAATGCTCTGCTCCCACACCTATAAAAAAAAAATTTTTTTTTTTTTGTTTTTAAAACCTTGACCCACATTAATTTCAGGTTTTTCCAGCTTTAGTATGGCTGTGGTGAGTCTGAATGAAATCGGTCACCTGGAGTAATTACTAAGGTCTGTGGGCCAATTTCATTACGTTTTACTTTCATTTTTACAAGGTTGTCCTTCTGTAACTGGGTCAGTAGCATCACGTTAATAAAGTGGAAGAAAACCACGTCAGACAGAGCCCGTTTACTTTCCACATCCGAGTTGTGAAAGGGCTTCTCAGCAATGGAAGCGCCATCGCAAAAGGCCATGCAATCACAGCACGTCCTGCACACTGTATCAATAAGTGACAAAGCCCACAGGCTTCAGCTACCAAAATAAATAAATGAAACTGGAACTTTTCATTGTGGCCTGCCCCTTTGTTGCGATTCTGGCTGCAATTTGTTTTCTGTGGTTGACTGAATTGTTTTAATGACTCAATTTGAAAAGGGGAGGAGGGAGAAAAAAGAAGAGACATCTTTAATCATTTCAAAGAACCACGACTGCAAATCGGTTGAACAGCTTCAAAAAAAATAAATAATAATAATTTTAAAAAAGGAAACATCTGAAACCGCTCAGAGCCCAAAAAGAAAGGTTACCGTTTCCCCACGGCTACAGTGTGACTCCACACCCCCGTAAACGGCAGGGAAGGGGATGGCTGCCATTTTAAGGACAGGTTGCTGTCAGTGATGAAGTGCACTGGAGTGCAATGTACAGCAGTCGCCAATAACGAGAACAAAGAGCACCTGGAGCAGGAAAGCTTATCGCCCTCAGACCCTGGCTTTTATTGGCGAGTGCACACCCCAGTCGGCGCACATATACCCCCCCCCTTTAGTAGTATAACAACAGTAAATCAGAACAGCACTGGGTTGAAACCACCCTCATTGTTTGTCACGTTTGTTTTATTTTCCAGATATTAGTATGGCCATGCCCCCTCTGCATTATTTAGTGAAAATCACCTCGAGCACATCCAGCTATCACACAACAGTGCTGCAGCGGTGCTGGTTGTGACTTGAGGCTGTTACTCGTGGCCATTTGGAGGGGGGGGGGGGGGGGGGGGGGGGGGTGATAGCGGCAAGTTACACCCAGGCATTGCAAAATGAAGGATGGGCTCTTCCTTCCCAGTGATATTAATCACTCACACATTTCATTCTGGTCATTGTGACTCACTTCTCTGTCATTGGCCGCACAGGCATTGGAATCCTGTGCAGTGTTCCGAAGATTCTGGAACTGTGATTCATCACGCGGCCCACACTTACTAATTTCACACCGTGACATTACTTTCTCATGTGCATGCCTGGCCCGCAGTAACAAAGACAGCTTTGGCTCCAAGTATAAAGAACCCAAAAGCCAACAGCATAAAGTTATTCTATCCCCCTCCCACTGTGCACTTTACAAATCAGGCGATTCATAAAACTACATTCCATTTAATTCGGTACGGAAGAAGAGGAATCATTCCGCAACCGTGCATATTTTCTCCACCTCCGTCTGTAGGCTGCTGTGAGCATTTCCTCCACAGCAAAATTACACAAGCTGTTCTCCCACCACGCAGATGTGAAAGTCTGCAGCGTGGAGAGCTCATACTCCAGAACACTGCAGAACATTACTAAGTACTTTCCCCTGGATATGGGTGTAGACCAGGGGTTTCCAATCTTACAAGGGGCCTGTGTGGGTGTAGGTTTTTGTTCAAGCCCAGCACTAAAACACTCGATTCCCCTTGATTGGAGATCATGAGTGGTTAATTAGTTGAAAGGAGTGGTTTAGTGCAGGGATAGAGCAAAAAGGCTCTGGGTTATGTTATTGGATAAGACTGGATGGCCCTGATGTAGTCAAATTGGCTAAACGGTGTGACCGTATGAAGGGGTCATGTACCTTCTTCACAAGAAGAAAGTACATTATTATACCATATCAGTCATCATGATGGCTACAGTGATGCCTTGATGATGTGATGCCTGTCAGAAGTCACACGCCTTGTACAGAGCTACTGCAGAAGAGAAGCTTACCTGTGTGTGTGTGTGTGTGTGTGTGTGTGTGTGTGTGTGTGTGTGTGTGTGTGTGTGTGTGTGTGTGTGTGTGTGTGTGTGTGTGTGTGTGTGTGTGTGTGTGTGTGTGTGTGTGTGTGTGTGTGTGTGTGTGTGTGTGTGTGTGTGTGTGTGTGTGTGTGTGTGTGTGTGTGTGTGTGTGTGTGTGTGTGTGTGTGTGTGTGTGTGTGTGTGTGTGTGTGTGTGTGTGTGTGTGTGTGTGTGTGTGTGTGTGTGTGTGTGTGTGTGTGTGTGTGTGTGTGTGTGTGTGTGTGTGTGTGTGTGTGTGTGTGTGTGTGTGTGTGTGTGTGTGTGTGTGCGGAATGGGGGGGGATGTGTGCAACGTGTGACCCGCACAGCACACATCAGCCCCAGAAGTACCCTGGGCATTGTCGTTGACGAGGCTTGGGGTGGGGGCTCGGCTTTTAATTGAATTTGTACTGGTTGCTCCTCTCAGCAGCGAGTCCCAGGGGGGAGCATCTTATTGACATGCCTGGTCTGCCTGCTATCAAAGCCAGAGCGTAGCAGAGCAAATTGGGTGTTTAAGGGTCTGCCGTGCTGGATTTACGCAAGTGGCCACATTACGACGCTGCAACCGGTGTTTCTTTTTAAGAGTGGTGGGTGGGGGGGAAATAAACAATGCTAATAAGGTTTGTTGAGAAATAAATGGCGTGTTAACATCCATTAACATGTAGGCTGATTAAATGGAGGGCATCGTAGCCGTGTGCCTTGCGTTCAGGATTCCATCATGGCATTTTCTCACTGTGGCACCTCATCTCACACTTCATTTAGGATAAATGCGATGTATGAAGCTATGATCATCTCTAAATGAATGTACATGTAATTGTTCAAAACTTGTCTGGGTGACCTCTGTGTAGTGTGCAGTGCTTCTGGACCTAAAATTATGTTAGAAAGTCATTTATTTGGCTTACACTTTCATTTCCATATTACTAATATTATTCTAATTAAAGATGGTAAAATAATTAATTTAAAAAGCCAGGCGGTGGAAAGTTAATCCAATCACTTCTTTTGTCCGCAGAAATCCAGTTAATTACATTTTCAGAAAAGCATTAGCGCTCACTCATAATGCAATATTGCATTGAGTAACAAAATTAAACATTTGCAATCAATGCACAGAATGATAAATCCATGTCCTCATTTACCCGTTACCCAACCCAGACCACAGTGAGAAAAAAAGCAATACAATAAGATTACACGCCATTCATTTCACTGAGAAAGTGTGAACTAGCACTGAATCATACTGACTGGGTATACTCAGCATGTCACAAACACACACATGCACGCATACACTCTCTTGCATGGACGCACATGCACGCACGCACGCACGCACACACAGTACAGCAGCACCCAGCATGGGGATTAAACAATGGCCTATACATTCATAGACCATCTCCCTACAGCTCTCTCATCCCAGCCAAATACCTCTCATAAGACTACATGAGGGTGATCGGTGCTGAGACAGCTGGGGACCAGCACAGCAATGCCCAGGTAGCAAACCACATCTGCCCAGGGATCAACAGAAAGACTTATAAAACAGCTGTATTCCTGCGGGGGAACAGACCCCCGGTCTCTTCATAACCTCGACACAAGCAGCAGGATGGGTGCCTGCCATCAGAACCAGGAGACCATGCATGGTCAAACGCTGCACTGTTGTTATGGCGATGGAGAGGAAACAAACATCTGGGTAATCCGCTTTGCCGGTCAGAGATCAAGCGCGGAGCAGCCAGACGTGTCACGCTCCCATTATCAACTGTACTCCTTTTGTTGCAGAACAAGCTGCTGCATCTGATAGGGTGGGGTCTAGGGGGGCTAATCAAGCTGCCGCAGGAAGCACATATGCACATATACTAACGGCTCCTCTCATATACGCTGCTAAGGGGGCAGAGATTTGTCATTCCTTTTTAAGGAGGGGCTAAAATAGTGTGCGTGTGGGGGGTGGAAGGTGTGCAAGAGGTGAAGGTGAACTCTTCATTAGCAAAGTTACCGGTTTAATCAGATTTACTATCTTTTTTTTTTTTACTATCCATTTTATCTGCTTTACTAGGTTTGCTACCTTTAAGAGATGTCTCTGCTTTACCACGTCTACCAGTTTCCGTTCACTGGTGAATCTCATGCACCTGGCGTACGCATTAAAAATGGCAAGCCGGCCAGCCACAGGCTACTCCCGAGTCTGATTCGCATGAGAGAAAACTACAATTTAAAAAAGAAAAAAAAAAAAAAAAACTCTGCTCAGTAGATATAACTGCTGCATTCAGTGGCCCAGGCAGTGATGGAGTCGCCTGCTTGCAGCCGCTCACTTTGAGAATAAGAGAGCAATGCAGAGAGGTCCGTGAAAACTGAAAAAAAAAAAACACATTTGAAGCCATTGTTATTGCTTTTTTGTATTCACTCGACAGCCCGTTTAAATGTCTGGCCAAGCAGTTTCAGTGAGGTTCCTAATGTGCTTGGACTGCACGGATCCACTTTGGGTGCATAAGACGGCCTCTCGCCTCTCACTGCAGCTGCTGTGTTGAGTGGCTCATGTAAGGAAACCGATATCAGCCTCAAATTCCAGGAAAGCTCACTGAAAAATCAGGCCACTCCTTGTTATAGTACAGAGCCACACTTTGCCCTTCAGTGTCTATGACCTGAATTTTCCCCATATTCACCCATCAGCTGTATTTCATTTTAAAATTCCGAAAGTAATGTATTTCACACATTCATATTCTTACCACTACAAACGTGAAACATAACCGCCTCGGTCTTCTCTCATCACTTTAAAAGTTATCACTGTTCCAGAAAACAGAATTTTATCTGAATGGGACATGACATTAAACAGCTGGCGGTCATAATGCACACCAAGAAAGCAGGGCGGCATTTTTTAAACCATTTGTGGATTTGGGACCTGTGGCACAGTCATGGCAGTCATATATAAGTTAAGTGGGATCGATCAGGCCATTGCCTGAAGGAACCAAAAACCCCTTTGTGGAAAAATGAGCCATTTGGACAGGACCTAAGTCAATGCACTCCCCGCTGTGTCTCGGTGTGTTTGATCGTGTGTGAACACACTCAATTCTCAAGGTGCTCAATTCCTCACTCACTAGACCTGCGACTCTTTCAACAGCCCATGCTTCTCTCATTAAGCCCCCATTTAAAATCACCCTGGGCCTCATGCAGAGAGTGCTGGGTCATACTCTTCCGTCTCCAAACCGCATACCGATCATGTACAATACTGAGCCCATCCGTCATTCTCGCTAAATTCCTACCGACAAGATGGAAGAGACCCCGTTCAGGAAGTGCTGGCTAGGAAAAAGGGTAACCCCCTTGACCATTTTGGTTGTCTGTTCAAATGTCCTGGTCTCTCCGCAAACCAACCCCATCCTATTTTAAATGTGTACACACTGTCATAAACCTCGCTTTGATTGGAGGTTGATGCTACTGAGTGGAGCTGGGAGGAAGGTCTTCATTTGGTGGGGGCAGCCTTAGGGTGCGTCCCAATATTCTTCACTCCCCACCTCCATTCCTCCACTCCCCCACTACCACTCCTCTCCTACCCGGAAATATGCAAAACTGTCGGAACATTTTGAGTACAATTATTTACATGTACAGTATACAATGTACTTGACATTGCGGTTTGCGTCGAGACATTAATTAATATTTAACCATTAATACGTAATTAAGAAAGATCCGTTTCTGGGGCAAGGAGGAGAGGAGGTGGTAGTGGAGCAAAGGAGGGTGCTCTCTCACACTCCATCTTGCTCTCTCACTTTCTATCTCTTTCACCCTCCTGTTCCATTCCACAAATAGACCATTAATTACACCTTTAATGAAGTACCCCGTCTGTAATTGTGGTTGAAATGTTCACAAATTAGGGGTGTTTTGATTTGGTAATTGTCACCAACTCTAAAATGAGGAGATGTTTCGTCAATTGCCTGTTAATTATTAAGTGGATCAGTCTGTCCCTGCCATTTTGCCAAAGCAAACAAACGCAAGAGATGAGAACCAAACGTGATATTAAAAAAAACACCTCATGAAAATGATTTATTGCAAGACGTGCGTCTCGTCATATACCGGTGGCCCCTTCTGTTCAGTCAAGCATCCACAGTCACTGAGGTGAACTGGGATGTGAAAAGAAGAACGGAAACAAGATCACTTGTTTCAAAGTAGAGCGCAGTGTATGCTCGTCTGCTGGAACTGACCAAAGAAGAGTTGTATTGATGAGACGAGAAGAGCTTGGCTTTCGATTGCAATTCGGTGTTTCAAATTTGCACAAAATCAAACAAAAAAACAGCAATAAAATGGAAAGTCATGACTAGTGACTATACAGCAGGTCACAATATCCACCTGTTTCTTCAACAGCATACCACACTTACGAGGCACACTTTACACTGAAAACCTGCCTTCAAAGCACAGATGATGCTCAATTGAGCCTGAGCTACTTTCAAGAATCCTCACAAAAAATAGGGACGTCCCCCCCCCCCCCCCCCCCACACACACACACACACACGTGGGTCCCCTGAGTGCTGGACTATATTTCACCGCAGGACCCTTTTAACAATATGTATACATTCATTTTTTCCTAATAAAAATGCATTTTATTATTAACTCCTGAATGGCCTCTGACCCATTCAAAAATGAAGCTTAAAACACTGCTGAAATCCCACTGGGGAACCACAGGCCTCATCTCCACAATTAGGGCTGATGTCCTGTGTGTGCACACACTGTTGAAAAACCTACAGCCTGCATCAGACAGACTAGAGCACCCCTTAGCACCGGACTGGAGGCTGTGAATGTACTAAATACAATAAAGGCAGGTAGACCCATTGGAAGAAAGGCAGGTAGACCCACTGGAATAAAGGCAGGTAGGCCCATTGGAAGAAAGGCAGGTAGACCCACTGGAATAAAGGCAGGTAGACCCATTGGAATAAAGGCAGGTAGACCCATTGGGCCGGGTTCATGTGGAACTCCAATCACCCTCGCAAAGGTTCACCATCACATTCTCTGACTTTAGAGAACCATCTGCTAAGCAGATTTTCACATCTCGCTGCAGCAATTTGCTCTGCGGTTGGTCCGACTGCCACTTGCAATACTAATACACAACGAGCACGGCTTTAGCCATTGATTTATGGATTTCAGATGCCAGCCGTTTTATCACACCGGCACGTTATGTCAGAGCAACCTTTTCCTTTCCTACGTTTTTTTTAAATTTTTTTAATCCAAACCCCCAAGTGAAAGTGAAAATCACAGGCACCTGGAACATTTACTTTCCGTGTTTAAGAAAATATGTTCTTTCCAATTTCAGCCCGAGTTTCACATGCAGAGGCAGAGGCGGAGTGGGAAACGATGCTACAGACCAGACACGCTATCTCCCTGCTTCCGTACACTCCACGCTGCTGTCATAGGCTGTTGGCTAGCTCATCAATCTCTCACAGTCGAGCATTAAGGGCGTGAGTGCCCTCCTTCGTACTCGCTGGGTATTCATGGTTGGCGGTTACATTCAGAGTAATGCAGAATAATGCATTAACAGGAGACTCTGGTCTTTATTTCCTGCTCCCAAAAAAAAGCCCTTTTGAACACCTTCAGCCATTATTCACCAGATATTATCCGCAACAAGCTAGGCTGTCATTCCCAGGCGCCCTCAAAACTGCCCGATTACAGCGCTTATTATTCAGCTCCATTGTCTGGGGACAAGGTTGTGAATGTATAATGCACCGGCAGCATTGCTCCAAGACGAAAGGTATACTGTTATACTGCAACTCCATTCGAGCACTTTGGTGAGACGGAGCTGAATGTTTGCACCAAGGCATGTAGCTTTAGAGTACACATCGGGATTTTAAGATTCAAGATTGTTTAACACCATAATGGGGTGGAGCTACAGTGCCCTGTCAATTACTGGCCAATGAAGTGCTCACCACAGTCGCTGATATCAGATATGGTAGACCCACCCATTTTTGCGTCCATGAAGCCTCCAGTCTCCCATCAGTACTTCAAAAACAGATCCTGCATTTCAGTTTGCTTAATTCAACCGCACTTAATAACTGCTCCTCACAACGGAAACAGATGTGATCCAGCCTGCAAAGCACGGCTCAGCTCAGCTGCTGAACTCCGAGTGGCAGTTGGACCAAGACCAAACAACTCAAAATGTGTTTTTTTCCCCCAGCGGAACACAATTATGAGAATTAATATTGTTTTATTTTCACACTGAATGTGAGCCTTGGCCAGAGCCACAGATGAGAGTGATGTGGAGTGAGTTATTCCTGGTGACAGACTCATTCCCAGGCGTCAGAGAGCAGTGCCACAGCACAACAGTGTCAGGCCCTCCTGTCTCACAGTCACAATGACAAAGCAGCTCCTCTCAAGCACACACAGACAGACAGACACAGAGACACACGCACATCTACACACAGACAGACACACACAGACAGATACAGACACACACATGCACACACAGACAGACACAGACACACACACACATGTACACAAACAGACAGACACACAAACAAACAGACGCACACAGACACAGACAGAAGTAAACGCACACACACACGCACACACGTGTAAAAGCACACATGCACGTCACATGTACTCCTAAATTGCAACAGAGCACCCTTCAACATGCAGCTGAACGCAGCATTTCAGGAAAAGCTTGTATTTTTCCTGTATGTTCAAGAAAGATGGCCATTCAGAATCCAGTGAACAAATCTCCAAGGCAACCAAAGGCACATGTCCTGGGTCATTCTTGCCAAAATATTTCTAATATTTTTCTAATACAATTCACTGAAACACATTTTCCCGCAGCATCCCCCTAATAATGAGCCGTGAAAATCAGCGCACACCTTTATTCTAAATCCAAATTCAAGTCCTTGGCCAGAGTGGGTCAGACATGCTGCTATGAAAAGCACTATCTACTTATATAGTACATATCCATACAGCGGTTTATAAAGTGGTTTATAGCTTTCATCCAGGTACGCCTCAAGACACGATGAATTGAGTGAGCATTCAGACTGACAAAAGTGCTGACTGATGCTGAATGGAATGACTGACTGTGCTGGCTATCAAATTCATAAAATACATCCAAGAGCTCGGTCCAATGCACAGACACCACACCGCTCCCACTCTCCTCCTTCTTAATAGACATTCCAGTAATATATCACAAAGTACAGTATCGCGTATCTCTGAAGGCACACGGAATGACACGGAGTACCCTGGCTGCACTTTCCAAGCAGGCGGAGGATCCTTTCACCAATGATGAGATACTACAGCTTACGCATGGGAGTCAGAGCTGTAAGATGACACTGAGAATTTTGAAGTGACATCACCAGTTGAGCCGTGCTAAAGTGTTGCTTTGTAGGTCACATGGTTAACAGTCTCCAAGGCAGTTTATCCTGTAAAGAACTGATCCGGCGCAGTACCCAGCCCTAAGGTGTGGTACGGAATCCAGGCAACTATGGCCAGTGCCCAATTAATGTGCCTAACTGACCATAGCATCACTCAGGGAAGGAGGGGGGGGGGGGGGGGGTTCAGCCAATGGGAATGTCCCACCTCTGGACAGTAAGGCTTAGATTTAAAAAAAAAATTATTTCCTGTGCCTCAGAATCTAAGCTTTTAAATCCATTTTTTATTCATTATTAGCTTTGGAAGATGTCTTTATCCTGGACAGATTACACAGCACACACCTGTATGCACTGCCCAAGCACTCAAGTTTATATTTACGGCAGCAATGCAGATTTAGCATCCCGCTGGTGGGAGCAACCACGCTGTAGCATACTGCCAGAGAATCAAACCCACAACCATCCGGCATTAAGGCTGTGCTTCGCTAATATTAGGCTACAGTGCTTTAATAATATCACAATACATACGAAATTATCGTTTTTTTTGGCTGAGATGGGTGATTTTTAGCTAAGTAACAATTAAAAATTCTAACAACAAATCGTCCCTGAATCCAAGATTAAACGATATGGAAATATTCAATTATGCCAAAGCATAAAATTGAATTTTAAAGACCGTAAAATTTACAACGAACTGCACATGGGTAATTAAGATAAGGGGCGTGTAATGCACGTAATTTATTGCACGAACATTATCTCTCTCAACTAAGCCCCTTAAATGTTGCTGAGCTGCCCCCTCCGGAGAAGCGACCAAAATCAGAGGAGCAATGTGATGGTTGTTCACACGCTATTTAACGCATTGAAAGCATGCCATCATATCTATATAGACGTATACCCAAGGCGCAATATATCTAGAAAATCTCCTTGACCGTGAAATAAACGTCACCTGCTCAATGGCGTGTGCAGATAAAGGGGTGTGCGGGACAGCGATTATTGCACAGAAAGGTGCGTCGGACAATATAAGAGTATAGGCTATGTTTTAAGGGACGACATGATGGATTCTAAATGATTATGATTGCTCATATTGTGAGACCAGCGATTATGTATTTTACATTCGCTTCTCTTCCGCTCCAGCGAAGAGGTTTTACGCGGAGTTTCTTCGTGTTCTGAGGCGTCTTTCCCTTACACTCCGTTATACCATAGTGTTGAACATACTCACCTCATTTTACCAAAATCAAACAACAAAAACTGCCAGTAGTTTACCAAACGTCACGAAATAGTCACATCACAAGTAACCTAACAAAAGCAACACTTTATGCCCATGCTGTATAACACAACAAAACGACCCGTGTTTTGGGATGGATGGTAAAACCGTTAAAATGATACGGTTCAGTTTCTCAACTGCTGTCATTCCGTAAAACCCCTATACCATTCCTTTTATATGTTCACCTGTTCTGGCAGCTCTTCTGGTAGTAACTGCAACATTCATAAAATCATCTAGTCTATTCCGCAACGCAACAGAATGCCACCGATGCGCACACGTGCCACATACTGTATGAAGCAAAATACTTAATGTAGACAAAATATTTAATTTTATACATGAAACGCACACCTCCACATTTTTAAGGCAGCTGTACATTTGTTTGAACATTCATTACACTCTCATTAAATTAACTTGAAAAAGAGGACACAGCAACGTTTCCCCAAATTAGCTTGAGAATTAAGAACCAACACTAAAACAACGCACGTAATTGACTGAAACGTCTACAAAGCCGCCTACCTGCCAGCAGTTTTTTGGAGGTGGTGTCCTCTTGGGTAGCTACCCAAATGTTCCAGATAAATAGATTACAAGGTTGCTCGTGTATGGAAAATGTGTATTCCCCAGGAGAGGCAAACGCAAAGCCGGGAGGCGGCTGTCACTCCTCGCAGCCCGTGCGAGGCGCTCATCTATTCCAGAACTGATCGCAAGCCACGCTGATTCCACTGCCAAAACCTAGAATGCTCGCCGCGTGCAGATGTCCGTCCACTCACCGCGTGGCGCTGTTGCACCCCAAATCTCTGTCACCGATTTCAAGACAAGCCGGAGTTAAGTAAAAAGAAATATATATTAGCCTTTTCTAGATTTATATTATTGATAATTATATTATACACATTTCGACAGCCAATTAACATAAATATAACACTGTGCACAATGTGAGCTTCTATACCTGATGAACATGCTGAAAAAGCTAATTGTTGCTTAGGCAGTGCAGGCATTAAAAAATTAAAAATGTAACAAAAAAAGTTTTGCCACCCCACTCAAGAGATTTTCACATGGGCTGTATCCAAAAATGTCTTCACACACCACATAATATATTGCATTTTCCCCATTTCGAATGGTAATTATTAGAAATCCAGAGCATTGATTAGTATTCAAAACATAATTATACACCTAACATTTATGTGGATGTCTTGGAGAATTCAGACACAACACTGCGATGTGGTAATTAGTGATGGTCTTGTATTGTATATGCAAACCCAATTAACTGGTCGGAGAATGCACATTGTTTTCCCATTGGCTTGTGTGACCAAGGGAACAGTCGCATGCTAGAAGCAAGTGTCTAATTGATTAAATGCATTTTGTGGAATATTGCCAAGGGAACCACGCTAATTAAACCAGAAAAGGCTGGTCGCTCTTTTCTGGACCCCCTTAAACAAGCATGAGGGGGAACAAGAAAACCTCCTATATACTGCTATTGTCAGTAGGTAAAAATGATTAATGATGTCACCTGGCCGCGGCATCAGCACAAACAGCACAGGCCCAACAGGAGGGGTGCGTTGGAGGAGACACGTCTCCAAAACAGCAGATGAATACAATGACAGTAATAGGGGTAATTGGGGGAAAAAAATGAAGAATGCCTAAATATTGGATCAATATATGTGTAAAAACACATCTTTGCTGCGCAAGGGTGTCCTTAGTTCCATCTATGCAGACCTTACAGTTACACACTGATTGTTCAAAAGTAACTGATATGAGAGATGCTAATCAGAGCAAGCAGGCCCGATAAGCTCTCTGGCATAGGTCTTTCAGCGTTCTTCAATTCTTTAATCTACTCGGACACTAAAAATAACTCCCTCCCTCGCCACCAAGATTGGTGTGGGGAGTACAGAGATTGGCCAGTGCAGCCCCACAAGATCCCCCAAATTGACGGAGCTATCATTTGCTAACTGACAGGAACAAAGCCATTGATTGGTATCACCAAATAAATGATAAACAACTAATTTTATCTCCACACCCATTACAGGGTTTATGAAACCTCTCGCCTAGTGCAACACATTGGTGGTGGCTAAAGTTCCCCACCAGGAGAGAAAACATACTGTGTATAAATTTATTGTAGCATACATTATATAAATGTGCTTAAAGCAATCCATTCTTATAAACTGGAACATTGACCCTATCGGATCAGCTGCAATATAATAAAATGTCTTATGTATATTAATGATTTAAAATAAATAATAATAATAACAATAATAATACTATTATTATAAAACATAATGTGTGTGTCTGGGTAAGGTCCCCCACTGAGTATATTTTACTACTGGATCAAATTACTTACAGCTATTTGGTCCATGATCATATCACTATGACAAAAGAAATGCTGCTTAAAAATTGGTAAGTTAATATGCTCATTTCCAGACATCTGTTTCAGATTCTCAGTGGTTCGTAAATATCTTCCTGAAGAAGAGGGCAAAATTTGTGAAACATCTGATATTCCTCAGCTATTAGATCTGTGGAGCAGACTTTCACGGCCACCTCTTCTGCCGTAATGTGCCGATCACGCAACATGACGAAATGGATACCTCCCGACTCACGGCAGACAAAGCAAGAACTGGAGATGCATCGTAAAAATGCCATCATGACTGCGTCTGAAATGTAGGAAGAGAAACGGGCCAGTAGTTTGAAACTGTAAATGTATCCTTTACACAGAATCTCCGCACTCCACGGGGGGGGGGGGACCCCAGAAACCCAGATGTGAGACTCTGCCTCTACTGCAGAGCAGATGTGGGGTGAGTGACTTTAGGGGTTGCCCTGGGAGAGTCCATGTGAAGCCAGGCACGAGGCGGCCGACCTCCAAGGCACCACACGCCAACTGACCACAGAGAAGTGCGGATGTCCGAAATACAGTGTGAGTGGCATTGCGAGAGGTAAGCAGGTAAAGCAAAGACAGGGCACCCACAGCACAGTGTGATGATTAGGGCCTGTGCCAAGTGAAGCTTGCCCTGGCCGGCCTTTTTCAGTTCATGAAACATTCTATCTCAAGGAGAGCTGAGTTTTGAAGATTTTGGAGAATATTTTCCACTAGGGGGCAGCAGCGATGCTCCACCCAGGCCAGACATTAGAACTGGCAGCTCCCCCGGGTTCAGGTCAAAACGCTACAGAGATCTGTGGCAACACTGCTGTTCCTCAACAGCGTGTTCCCTTCCCCATCCCTGCAGCTCAGAGCTGACTTTACCACAGGCCCTGATCCTGCCTCCCCACTATCTTTCCCCATGGAGCAGTGAGATGCATCACGGATAATAAAATCCATTTCCATTTCACATTCGCTAATTAAAATTGATCCTCATAAACGCAGCCCACTCCTCAGAGCCATGGAGAGCCATGGAGATCTGACACTGTGATGTGTGTGTGTGTGCGTGTGTGTGTTTGGGGGGCGGGGCCGTTTAATGCATTGAGTCACTTATAGTACCAGGACTGGTAATGGAAGCCGAGGAGGATTTTTGAGTGCCCAAGCCCAGTCTCATCACACTGCTGGACGAGCTGGAGACTGGAGACAAACTGACCAATCGCCCAGACTGAATCGCTTGTCCTAATCAATAAACTTTATTTCATTTAGAAAAATTCTAAAAAACCACAAGAAATGCATCACGTTACAGCCTTGACAAGGTTTTTCCTAATTACGTTCGGTCTTTGGTGATAACATAGTTTTGTACCAAATGAGCAAACCCATTGCAAATGTCTGAAGAGAAACGACATGTACAGTACACTTCCTTGCTCAATGGCTCAACGTGTGGAAAACTGTGTGGAACGTTCCTTTTAGTAAAACCCATGACACCCATGATCTGACATTCCCTCATTCTCAGAAGCTCCATGATACGTACCTGATTTATCACGGCAGAGGGAAAGAGGGTATCGCACTGAGCCATGTTATTACAGAGACTGCGACAACAGCTGTGTTTCATTTAGTTTTAACTATATTATTCAGCAGCATCTTCCTAAATTTAGATCAGGGGTGCACAACTTCATTCCTTGGGGGGGGGGGGGGGCGGTATTACAAAGCAGGATTACTTAAATTACTTAAAATAATAATAGCTGGATAACTGCACTAAGTAAAACCCGGAGCAGCTCTTTTTACTTCAGTCCATGTTCCAGATTTTGGAGGGTTCTGGGTTTTACTCAGAGCAGTTGTCCAGCTAACGCAGTAATCCTGCTTCTTAGTACACCCCCTGGAGGGACTGGAATTTGTTCACCAATAATGTGTGTGCAGTCTGCTGCTGCAGCAATGGCTCTTTTTATTTGAAGGGGTAAAACTATGATTGGGCAAATTAAGTAATTAAGAGCAGATATCTGTTGATAAAAAAAGACCTTAAAAAAACCTTTAATTGTATGTGCACCCCCGGTGTAGACTCCAGTCACAGATATAAATGCAATCTGTAAGAGTGCTTTAGAGAGGTCTGGGGGCTTGGCCACATTACCTGTGGCAGACGTCCGGTCCAGCAAATCATTGCCAGTCCCCACCTCAATCATGGCGAGCGACCCAGCGATGTCTTGGTCTGTTGGCCCCTGTAAACACAGACACAGACACATACTCAAGGCCGCGCGTGCTGGCAGAAAGGGGCATTTTCGCAAAATGACACGACCACAGAGGAAAAGGTGGGAGGCCATGCCAAACAGTGACAGACTGGCTGACCCTGTGAGCGTGCTATAACAGATGACTAATACAACTGGTTTGGTGTGTGCGGGTTTTTTTCTTTTTTGGGGGGGGTTACCAATAATATCCAAGTACCTGCATTAAAGCATCACTTTTAATCCATGTGTCACGAGGCTTTAAAAAAAAAGGTTTTTTAGCACGTCAAGTGTTCCAGAAATCCCTTATAGTGTTAAAAAAAAGTGATTCATGTGAAATACGCTTGTTGAATTAATATCAGTGCAGA
Organism: Synaphobranchus kaupii; assembly: GCA_029718625.1. Classification (NCBI taxonomy): domain Eukaryota; kingdom Metazoa; phylum Chordata; class Actinopteri; order Anguilliformes; family Synaphobranchidae; genus Synaphobranchus; species Synaphobranchus kaupii. The sequence continues at coordinate 12,647,893 of CM056377.1, read as the reverse complement.
CTCACCTTTTGAACTGATACATGTTCCTCACCGCATAAGAGAGGCTACTACTGGAAAAAGTAAAATGTTTTTTCCTCTAGTTCAGTAAAAATATAAAACCACCACAAAATGTTTATGTGGGGCATTTATCATTGCCTACTGTTGGCCAGAACTGTTTTATCAGGATTTTTTTTTTCCCCCCTGCAACACCGGTTAAATGTGTGTCTTCCACTTACACGGTACAGCACTTTCCCTCTAGGCTGCGAGAAGTAATGCGGCAAAACTTCAGTCATGTCGCTACTTTACCAACGACTTGGTATTTTATTCATTTCGTAAGCTCTCATCGGTATTGCCTGCAGGAAAACATCATTTTAAGAATTTGGGAGCAAACCTCGAACAGAATCATTCCTATGCAGGCAGAGATCCCAACATTGTTTCAGACGTAGGACTAACCCGTTCTTTTCACGTTCCCGGTTACATTACATTTTGGGCTCACGGCCAGATGATTCCCATTATGTTGTTTTTATCACGTTCGGGTCTAATAAAAGCTCATCCTTCATTGTCAATATTTACATTATATCCATTGAGCAGTGTCTCAAATAAAACAAATAGGGTAAGATTAGCCTAAAATCTGTGCGTTTAACTCTATAGTAATGTCGTAAAATGTATTGTTTGATAAGGTAACCGCTGAGAGGTTCGACGTCTGTGCCTCTGCAATCATCCCAAAAGTGCACCATACTCCCCTCTTGTACCTCATTCCATTTTTATTTTCCTTTACTTATTCAGTTTAAGACAACTAACTGTGTTCAGGCATAACAGTGATGAAGCTAAACATGTGTGGCTTATACTAAAAAGACTACAATACCTCCGGAGAGTATGCGGTCATCGAATAATTGTGTCGGTCGGTTACTCCTCGAACAAACAAGATCAGTTCAGCAGTTTTTAATTACAAACGAAGATTCAGGTGCAGTTGAAAACGTAGATCAACAACACTGTGGCCACGCCCCAACCTGAACGGAACGAGTAAAAGTCCTTACATTTATTTTCACCAGCATCATTGAATACATTATGATACTACACCCTGCAAACATGAAGTCATTAAGATTCTTAAAATTTGGTGTAAGACCTGTGTACCTGCACATGTTACCCCACGCACATACTAAAAAAGAGTGAAAGGCAACAGTCGCCCTCAAATGATGTATTACGCTCCAATAATTTGCTAGGTTTTTTTTTAAGATGACGGCATAGGCAAATTAATTGGCTTTTGTTGAACACAAGGTAGGAGGATTGGATTATAAACACGTATGACACTATCACTGGATCACCGGTTTTTTCATTGTGTCAGAATCTTATGGTTGGAGGCTTATGTCTGAACAACAAGATTTGGTTGAATGAGCAAGCTCATTCCTTTTGTAGCTATAGCTTGCGTTGTATAATTTATGCATTTGTGATTGCTTGACATACAGCACATGGTAGCGAATGAACACATCCTGGTTCTGTTTAAATAACAGAAGACTATAACAGGACCCCCGCTACTTAAATTGTACAGGATGTATTTTTGAAATAGATAAAACATTAGCATTTTAACACAAATAAATCACACATGAGCTCTCTGGTCCAGAGTGTTTTGTCCAGTTGCCATTATTCTCAAAACATTCAGCTCCAATCGTTAAAACATGTAGGCATGACTTTATGTTATAAATAAAATATCTCTGAATAAAATATTTCCAGAGGTGGAAAGTCCAGGGTTCAGACAGTAAAAGTCCTGCCGTGTTTTTCTTCCACCCATGAACTCAGCCAGCTGATTGCACTAATTATTTCTATTTCCTGGCTGAAGAATTGTGCCAATTAGCAACAACACACTGAGGAGGACTTTTACTTTCGGAACCTGGACTTTCCACCTCTGAATGTTTCTCAACGAATGGTGGTGTCATCCACTCCCAACATGCTAACAGCTGAGGTAAGGAGAACCTGGACCCCGGTTACTGCTTGGATGGGAGACATCCGGGGAATGCCAGACTGTTCACACCAGGCTCCTGGGACCACTGTTCAATGGCAGGCCAGACTGTTTAGTGTCCATTCCCACTTCATCAGAATAAATATAAAATAATATTGTGGATCAAGAGTTGCAGGTATTGAAACATGCTCAATTTAAAATGATGGCAGTGAACAAGCATCTAAAACATGTCTCTATTCTGTGTACTTGGGGGGGGGGGGGGGGTGCCCAACACAGTGGAATACCGCCATTGAAAGGTGACCTTGTGGACTTGCCGTCAAATTTTCAGCATTCTCACCCCCCTGACCATGCAGAGGATCTGCAATGTGCCAGATCAGAGAGACAGAGAGAGACGTCGCCTTCCGAATTCTGACTCTTCAGAGCTCTGTCCATCTTAAATCCTTGGCACATTTTTTTTCTACACCAATTGAAAAACAATGTCAACACAGGTCACGCAGCAGAGGCAGATGGGTATTCAAATCCAGGGTCAATGCAGTTTTTGGTCACTATATATTAGTTTCTTATGTTCTTACATGACTGTTGAAAAACAGCGGAAACAGCATATCCCTTCTCTTGTGTAATAGGGTGACATCATCACTGTATCTCACTTCAGCGGTGAACGCCACATGTACTTAACCGTTATGTCATGTAGACACAAGACAAAGATCCCAGATAAAATATAATAATATTATAACGATATCTGCAACATTCAGGGAACACATGTGTTAGCAAGGGTTCCCCTCCCTCTACCTCTGTTTCCACTTGAGTCAACAACAAACGCTATCGATCAAGCCCTGCGTCCTGTGCGCCTGTTTGGACATATCGAATTTAGCGCGATAATTAGATCACCTTCTTTCCTTTCCATTTAGCTTACTGAGAATTACAGCTGATGTTGCTCAGCACACCATTCACAAAGAAGCAGTAAAAACCTCTGCGGTCAGTGAAGCCTTACAGTCAAGCAACCACAGCCGATTTTTTTTTTAAATGGAGGGGGGGGTGCTTTTTTTCCGGAAATTACAGTGTTTACAAAACATTGCCAGTGGGGAGACACTCGCAGTTATTGTTAATAGAAATAAACCAAACATGTGCTGTGTATTATTATGCAATTTGGTTGGAATTGACTAAATTGAAATTGATCATAATCACCAAGCCATGGGCCTGATTTTGCAAGTTAAAAATATTCAAGTAAATATGAAACATTTTATATAGAAAAAAAAAACCCATGGGGGCTGGTTTTGCCATCCTAAGTTCTAAAGTGGTGACACAAAGAACACATTTCCCGATGTTGAATTTGCATGGTGCGTCATCCTCAATTTGAGACAGTGTTTGTAACTCACGGTCCACTCATATTTCACATTTTCAAAAAATGTGTCATTTGTTTTCTAGGCGTTTGGCTTACTTGAGGACTTATCAAAAAGGATAACTCATTTAAAAACTTAAACCCAATGCCGCTGTAACCTTTGATTGGCTTGCTGAAGAGAGAGAACATAAGACTTGGGCAAGAAGCTTCTGCAACACATCCAGCTGTGTAATATTACATTTTTTAAAGGTCAAGGTGTCACATTTTTTGAAAGATGGCCTTTGCTGTATCACCTCCCAAGATCAGGGGGTGTGTGGACCCACAGACGAGAGGAGAGGGCGCTGTTTGAACATGTTTAAATGTGTGTATGTGTGTGTGTGTGTGTGTGTGTGTGTGTGTGTGTGTGTGTGTGTGTGTGCGTGTGTGTGTAGGGGGGGGGTTATGATGGGCAAGAGTGGGTTTCCCCCAACCAGGCCTGGCACCATGGCAACCCTGCTGGCCACAGAAGTTCAGGGAACAGCTTGCTTGAGCCAATCTTCAGCCAGAGCCCAGCCCCTGTAATTCCCATTGCTTATTTTGCGGCCTTTTGTGCCCAAATGAACACTACCTTCCGCTGATTTCATGAACTGATCAGTGCTTTGAGCGTGGGGAAGGCGCTACATAAATGGTAGCTTTGAAAATAAAAAAAAATAAAAAAACCATCAGGATCATGATGATAAGAGCATCAGGATACAACCACCAGTAAGGTAGCAACAGGGGGACGGATGTTCCACCCAATCTCAGCCCGCTGTAGCCATGGCAACCCCAGTAACAAAGATAGAAGATCACTCACTCCCCATTACTGGTGTATTAGAGACCGGATGACGCCGCCGTTTCCCGGATTCGTTGCCGCTCTCGCCCCTGACACAAAGGCAGATAAAGGAGGAGCGCTATGCGGCTGAGTCATCCCCCGTAACGTCCCGAGGGGAAAGGACTGGCAGCGTGGCACACTGGCGAGGTAAACCCTGCCGTCAGCACTACCCAGCGGCGCAGTCATTCTCCCGACTCGAGACAAAACAGCTGCCATCTCACCGCTGGAGCTGTTGACCTTTATTATAATTCCCTGCAGAATTAATGGGTGTCTTCAGCAGAATCAAGCTGTGCTGTATTGGAGAGAGAGGAGAGCCTACGATTCGGGCACAGAGATGTCATTCTAGTGACGGTACAAAAAAGAAAGGAAGACTATCGTTAGTCATTCTCTTGCTCCCGTGGGTAATTTTGGTAAAAGAAGTGCGTAGTGCATTGTTACTATTAAAACAGTCCAATGATTTCCAGCTGAATTGGTTGGGTTAATAAGTGACATAAACTGAACACATTTATATATATTTATAATATAATAAATAAAGTCATCAACTCAAAACATTGTACAGAAAATAGTCTGTGCGTTAACCATCGCTAACATGAAAGTGCCTTTAAACAAGTCCTACAGGATGGTGAAGCATATGAGCACATTTACGTTTATGCAAGATTTGTGAAGTACCCAGGATCTAAGGAATAAGAGGTCCACCTGGTGGTAAGTCGTGTTATGACACAGAACTGCTCCTCAGGAGACTCCGATGCTTATTGTAATTACAGTAGAGGACAAAAGACAACGAGACACAGGGCACAGATTTTTGTTCTGCCCAAGCGTGATGTCACAGTTTGATTGAATGGGCCAGAACACAGAGTACCTCCTGCACATGGTACCCTGTGTTCATTAAGCCTAATAGTTAGTCCAGTTATGTAGGTAGGGGTTTGAATGCAGCAACAACCAGAAATATCGATGCCACTCCACGGCCAGGGATGCCTAGCCCCTGTTTTATACTTCCTTGAAAAGGGAATGGCTGAACTTTTAAGGGGATGACCTTTGCATCCATCTTCAGACTGAGAATTAAATAGTTGGAAAAGGTCACGCTACAAATTGAACTTTCCTTTACACTTCAATTATGAACTTGCAAGACTATGACATATTAAATAGCACTACTACTTCCACTCCACTTGCTGAGATAGCCATTTCATGAGTACATATCCTGGTCCTATTAACTTCAGGTACCACCCTCAGTTACACACCAGGGCCATTGAAATTCCAGTTTGGTGCAGTTAGAAACTGATTTAAGGAGATGAGTGAATCAAAGTCCAAAATGATCAGTTGAAGACCAATCCAATCAGAATATTGCTCAACAAGAAGGCTCTAAATCACCTCCTAATTCTCACAGGAAGGATCTATTGCCTAACATTCAATAGTTTTCGATCTCTCTCTCCCTCTCTGTGCTATACACACATGCTACAGAAGCCATATATACAGTACCATCCAGGTACAGGAATGAACTGACATAAGAAATATCTTAATCTGAAACAGGAACATGTCGCGTATCAGATGGTCATTGTTTGGCATTACCCTCTCCACATGCTTGCAGAACACAGCCCAACAGTTTTTTATCTCACTGAGGGAACATGTTTCATACCCAGCCCACTAACCTTCCCACCCCCTGACCACATCCTTCATATGCATGGACAGCCTATCAAAGAGCAAGCAAAACCCCTGCTTTTCTCTGGTGCAAGGGAGGGGATAAATCTGCCCTGAAAATATGTTGTTAAGATTAAGTTCACCCCTCTGGCCAATAGATGGTGGTATATCACCCATGTACGGCCAAGTACTGAGTGGTTTGGATGAGAAATCTAACGATTTATGGGCGCTGACTTAATAAGGAAATTGAGTCTAGAAAGGCTTCACATTGATATTGAGCAGAACTCGCCAGGCCTTTAAATGCCACTCAAATAATGATGCGGTGAGCTACCCACTACTAGAGTTGTGGGTTGGGGACCCAGAAAGATTTATTACACAATCAAACATGCGCTCAGATGTTAAATAATTAACAATGCAGGTCTATAGATCCCACTTCAACCCAGCATACATTTCCTTGACACATTTATAGGATATATCCAGACACTGAACAGCAATGAGAACTTAAAAATGGAATCTTCTCCACTTAAAAAAAATAAATAAATGAATTGCTCGGACATAATCAAGCATTAATTACTTCTCTCCCCGCGCGAGTGCAAAGTGATAGGTCAACTGAACATGAGTCTCATGGCATATTTACCATCAGAGTACATTTCTCAGATGCCATTTGTCATGTTAATCTACATTTTTAGCAGATTTACAGCAAACATGGTCTGTAACTCATCCTGTTTGCAGCTGTCGCCTGCAGCCGATGCTGTAATATCTACTGTACAGCCACTTACAGCCACTGAAATAAGCTGTGAAATCTAAAGGCCAATTTTAACACACTCAGACACATACCTATGGGCAATTTAGAGTCTCCAATTAGCCTAACCTGCATGTCTTTGGACTGTGGGGGGAAGCCGGAGCACCCGGAGCAGACACAGGGAGAACATGCAAACTTCGCACAGAAGGGCCCTCGGCCGGGATTCAAACTCTGTACCCTCTTGCTGTGAGGCAACAGCGCTAACCACTGCACGACTGTCCCACCCCCCAAATAAGCCTATGGGAGATTGAAATAATTCACTGGCTCACTGGCTAAGGAGAATGGCAGCATTGATAGGCAGGACTAAAAACGCATCAATAGTGCTTCAGAGCAAAAATAACCCTGAATGCAGGACATGCACATATTTCAATTACTTTTTTTTTTTTGGAACAGATGCACAGTATAGTATCCCTGTATCACTGAATCCAAGCAAACTGTATTTATGTTCCAATACAGTCCAATAATCCAAACATAGTCTTTTTTATTTATTTATTTATTTATTTATAAACAGTCCCCTGAAAAAAGTAACATCCCCTTTCTGCAACTCTTGACGGCAGTAACATCCCCTGCTGTTCTGGGACAATAAACATGGGCTGTCTGTGAGGCCATCTTGGAAGGCACAGTTTTGCATACAGTGTGTAAGTAGTATAATAGTGACACAGATTTGCATTCCTGTTTAACAGGTCTGTGGCTCTGGGGCCTTCAGTGGAGAAGCAAGCTGCAGAGGGAAGCGGAAAGCTGGGAAAGAGTCACATGGTATACAGTAGATGGAGCTCAATAAAAAAAATTAAATTCTTTATATCCTCAAAGGAAAAAATGTGAACACTAAGTAAATTAATTCATACCACAAGACACACTCAATTTCCGACTTTGTGCCAATTCCGTCAAAAGGAATTTACAGTATTTGCAGAAAGGCAGCACAAATCAATGAAGACAGAACACTCGACAGTGCTATGCACAAATAACCAGTGGATATGCTGTCTCTGTGGTATTGAGGAGATCACTTAACACTTAATATTCTTAATACTTTTAATTAGGCCCTGAAGGGCAAGCACACTACACCAGCAGTCCAGAAAGAGTACTGCACATACTGCATACTTGCATACTGCATAGATCACTAAGCATGGTAAATTCATTATTAGTTATTTTAATAGGTTCATAAAAGGGAGAGGGAGGGAGAAAGAGAGACCAATAAAGCATTTTGAATTTAACTGAATTGAGAGATAGAGGGAGAGAGAAATGTACCTGGTCCATCTATTTTTCCAAGATAATAGCCCACTCCTTTCTCCCACAACTATACATTCTTTCTGAATAACATGTCTCACTCTTTGTACACCATGCCCAAAGAAGACCATTTTTTCATCAAGAAGGTTTCTTTTGAGATTTTTACAACTTGTATTAATTTGGTGCAATTTCATGCAAACAAATGTAAGTCAATTCCAGGGCCTACGTGCCAGTTGGATGAACTAACATAACATGTATAAAATTAAAAAACAAAACAAAGAGTTTTGCCAAGATGTGACAAGTGCTTTCAGTTTGGACAAATCACACACATCATACAATAGCACCACGATTTTTCCTTATATACAATAATTAAATATTTAACCTATTGATATGAAGGGATATGACTATCACTCACACTGTGCTACCAAATACAGTACTGCTCCAAAAATGTGTATTTACAGTGTAAATAAGAATTTGATCTTACGTGGCCTGCCTGGTTAAATAAAGGTTAAATAAAAAATAAAAAAATAAAAAACGGTCTTGGTTCCAACCCACTCCCCAGCTGAAAATGACACAGCCATTACTGTCAACCGATAATACTGTTTAGACTGGGATGGGAAAGGCCTAAAAAGTTTCCAAAAAAGAAATTGGGCCAAGGAGCTTTTATTCCACATAGAGAATGTACAGGATTCCAGGTTTTTACCCCTGAATTCAAGTCACTTGGAAAATATGAGCAGAAAATTACAAGAAAAGAGGCTCCCACACAGAAAAGACAAAAACGATTATCATCTTTCACACGATAAAGTCGTGCTCACGGAGAAATGCCAAAACATAAAGCGCTTTCCAGAAAGAGCCTTCCTGCGCTCTACTGGATGACATATCACTGCCCAAGAAAAATGGAAAGGAAATTATGCAAATTGGCCAAAATGGTAATTTTATACGAAAACAACAAAAAAAAAGAATCTCATTTTAAATTCAGATGACCCGCCCCCCCCCCCCCCCCCCCCAACCGTCAGTATGAACTAAAAGTGCTGTAATTTCTCAATGAAGGAGAACAGAGATTGAATACTAATAAAAATAGCTGAGTGCACTGTTAACATTAGGAAGAGCAGAGGCATCTCTCTATCCTCTACACTCCCTCTCTCGCCCTTTTTCAGGGCTAGGCTGAGTAAACATCAATCGGAGGGAGAGGAAAAAGTATTTCACGTGTTCGACCTCTCGGCTTCACTGCCCCAGACACCAGCGACTTCAGCTGAGTAAACTGAACCCGTGTGCACACTGCGCAACGCCATGGGCCACCTGATCAGATTGGGCCTGCATGCTGGTACGGAGGCATGCATCCTATCCTGCAGAACTCATCAGTAAAGGATACTCGTCTGCGTGTGGAAGACATGTGCTGCTCAGGGCCAATCTTCAGCAATAAGATCGGTATATAATAATAAGGTTAATTCAAACACATAACATGCTCCAGTTCAACAGATCTTCGGCTAGTTGGCTTTTCAGAATAATAAGGCTGGATACTGTTAAATGGAATTTGCTTTTTGTATGGCAGGAGTTATAAGTAAAACCCTTACGGTTTTTTATTTATTTATTGGTTTATTTTTTTATTCTTTTCACAACAGTGTGGCAAACATCTCAGTCATCAGGGTTCCTTGTACCCTGCCCCCTCAAAAAAGGCTGGTATTTCACTACATCTACGGTATTAGCTTCTTGAAGGCCTCGGTAGCTAATCCCAAAAGCATTACATTACATTACAAGCATTTAGCAGATGTTCTTATCCAGAGCGACTTACACAACTTTTGCATTTTTTACATAGTATCGATTCTTACAGCTGGATACATACTGAAGCAATTCAGGTTAAGTAACTTGCTCAAGGGTACAACGGCAGTGTCCTACCTGGGATTCAAACTTTCGAAAATTTGGCTCACCCATTATGCTATACATTACATTACAGGCATTTTAGCAGACGCTCTTATCCAGAGCGACTTACACACCTTTTTTTAGCATTTCTTTTACATATACACTGCCCGGCCAAAAAAAAGTCGCCATTGCACCCATCATGCATAGTGCCCACTGTACAAGCCTCTGGAGGCAGTGTTATGATCTGGGGTTGCTTCAGTTGGTCAGGTCTAGGCTCAGCAACATTATGCAGCAATAAAATGAAGTCAGCGAAGTACCTTAATGTACTGAATGACCAGGTTATCCCATCAATGGGCATATGCCAGGATGACAATGCCAAGATTCATCGGGCTCAAATTGTGAAAGAGTGGTTCAGGGAGCATGAGGAATCATTTTCACACATGAATTAGCCACCAGACCTTAACCCCATTGAAAGTCTTTGGGATGTGCTGGAGAACCACTTTACGGAGTGGTTCGACTCTCCCGTCGTCAATACAAGATCTCAGCCAAAAATTTATGCTACTCTGGATGGAAATAAATGTTGTGACATTGCATAAGGTTGTCGAAACAATGCCACAACAAATGCGCGCCGTAATCAAAGCTAAAGGTGGTCCAACGAAATATTAGAGTGTGCGACTTTTTTTTTTGGCCGGGCAGTGTATTATCCAATTATACAGCTGGATATATACTGAAGCGATTCAGGTTAAGTACCTTGCTCAAGGGTACAACGGCAGTGTCCTACCTCGGAATCGAACCTGCAACCTTTCAGTTACAAGGCCAGTTCCTTAACCATTATACTACACTGCTGCCCAGCCACACAAGAACCATTTACCAATTTACCATTACAGCTGGTAAATGTATTACGCACAGGGGTAGACAGGAAGCGTTGCAGTCAGACAGGAAGAGGAGGAGCGTTCTGCAATGCTTTTATTCCTGAAACAGCAAGTGCCGGACGGCCTGTGGTCTTACATTACAAAAGAACTTTGACCTGCAAACTGACACAGTAGTGCCGACTGTAATGATCTCAAGGGGAGGTGTACATTTACAGCGCGGGTTTTGTCATTTCTTTTTCTAATCTTCAAGATTACGCTCAAAGAAGGTGGAGTCACGTTTGCCTTATATGGTGCAAAAATCGGACCACGTGTACGAAAACTGGACAGTGTGGAATCGAAGGTCAACTGAATGTGAGAGTCTCCTGGCCAATTTACCATACTACTCTGGGTTGGCACATGGGCCGATGGTGCCTTCCTCTTCCTCTCCCATTTCCCCGCAAGGGTGAGGGTCCAACACAGATGCACAGACTGCTCAGAATTTAATTTGTTTGGATTGCAGCCATGTCTAATGATCTAAATTTATTACGGATGAAAAATAAATGAGTGGCAATGTGATATAATTATACTGGTATGTTCCTTTTCCCCTTGGTACAATCATATCTGGGTTTAATGCAATTTCCTTCAACGAGAAAGCCTTACAAGGTCAAAATATTTGTCATCTCTCTCTCTCTCTCACACACACACACACACACACACACACACACACACACACACACACACACACACACACAACAGTAGAAGCCACACGGCTTCAGCAGTGATGTAAATTGACAGTTATCCTGTTACACTTCGACAGGGCTGAAATATGATTCCCAGGTTGCTAATGGGAGCGCAGGCAGCAACAGCGTACAGAGGTTGGCACTGATTTACTTCTCTGAGTTTTCTCCTACTGTCATAAAATGCAGGTTTCCTAAGTGGCTCAGTCAGTCGAGGAATAAAGTAAACCTGAAGGCTGAGCCATTAGACAACCATCAATCAATCTTTATTTCTGCACAGTGCCATTTACCAGACCGACGGTAATACAGCGCTTTAGAGTGGGAATTTTCAAGAGGGCATCGAGAGGGAAAAAAACATCGCTCAATCGAGCCCATCAGGGAAGAAACTGGAAAACGATTCCCTAGCTTATTCCTAAAAAGGTCACTGGGCTGAACTCTGAGAAAAATGGCAGGATGCAGAAAGGAACAGATCAATAAACAGAAAAATATTGGAGAAAATAGGCCGGAGCTTTTAAGGGTGACAGGGTGACTCGGTTCCTCTGCTGGTCAGTTCTGTGTGTCATTCGGAAGAAAGATACTCATGAAGGCAATGAATATGCAGTGCAGGGAAATGAAATTAACACCAGCCACCAGCCAAATGCTGTTAAAATACTAGCCAAATGCTGTTAAAATACTAGCCAAATGCTGGTAAAATACTAGCCAAATGCTGGTAAAATACTAGCCAAATGCTGTTAAAATACTAGCCAAATGCTGGTAAAATACTAGCCAAATGCTGTTAAAATACGAGCCAAATGCTGTTAAAATACGAGCCAAATGCTGGTAAAATCTTGATTGTGGCTGGTAATATTTTTACTCTCGCAGCCACTTTGGCAGATTGTGTTATATTGTAAAAGATAATGTGGCTGGGAAAGATTTTAAAATGGCTGGTGATTTTTAGAATCCAGAAGCTACTCTGGCTCATGGGTGAAAAAGTTAATTTCATACCCTGATGCAATGTATTCATGCTTTTACGGGGATTTCTGTGTATAACTATGACAGAGAGTTCTCAGCAGCAGGGCCGGGTTCAGTTTGTCCAGGGGTCATTAGGGTTACCTGCTGCATTCACACCTGTCAACATCATGGAAAGTGCCCACAGGTCACTGGATTACATGGGAGAGGGATACGTCTCTCCCCCAGTCAGCATTCACTCTCCTGTAGCACTGCATTGCTGGTAGGGTGTAAAAAAAGTCACTGGTTTTCCTGTAGTCACCTTACCTATAAAACTCACCTGCTGTCAGACATTGGGTACAGGTCAATATAGCCATGTTCATATTCTCAGTAAAACATGATGTGTTTAATATAGCTTTTATGGAATTTATTAGACACACTTTCACTATTCTCCATGGTTAATGTATATTGTGCACAGATCTACAGACCTCGCACACCTCATACAAACTGAGGATCAGTTGAACAGAGAGCCTTAACATCTTATTAAAACAAAGTAGCCTAGTTTTACTTCCCTCAAAGCAAGTAGCTGAATCCCAATACTAAAACCGACTGGTTAAAATGTTTATCTGCATGTGGACAAACCAAGGTAGCCTATACCTTATAGATAACTGTACATGATGCGATAATTTGATGTCAAAAGATTAACTGCCACGCTTAAAAACACAAAACGACTAATGCAAAATGTCTCTCTGTGAAATACTCTGTGATCTGGAAATTTGTATCAGTTAGAAAACAAAAAGAAATTAACAAGTACATTTGTTCTTGTGACAAATAGGCCTACTCATCAAATGATGACACATTACATAAGTCGTGTGTTTACTGTCTAGGCCCCGTGTGACGCAGTTTGGGATAGAATTCTCCACCCCTGCCTGCAAATCCCTCCCTCGCCCCACCTATAACAAATATGACACAGACAGCATGCATCTGCGAGGTCACTTAGAAGACTTAAGTGGAGCGTGATATCTGTTGCTGCCAACAATGTAAGCTTCTGTTGTTTTTCATTATCTGTACATTATGAAAGCTTGGGATTTTTATTTTGCATGAATGCACGTCTAATGACAATATCATATGGAGAAATAGGGTAATGTGACCCGCTAAAATATGCACACGTACTGTATTTTAAACGGAATGCGAAAGAGAGAACAAGGTTGAACGCGCAGGCTTAAGTCAACTTCATTCTCGTTTTAAGATGCATTACTAATTGGTTGTTCAACAAGTAGGCTATGTAGCCTACTCATTCGGGGCAGTGCATCCATCGACTGTAAAAAAAACAACAATAACAAAAAAACATTACAACTTTACAATGTTAGTCTTCTCGTGGCTATCCAATGTAACTTTAGGTAAATAAGTTAGCAACCGTTATTATTACTTCTCCGAAGCCCCTCAAATCAATGGCCTAGGTATCGAACTGCAGGTAACTCATAACTGTGAGGTCGTTTATAATTATTTTTTACAATACAATAAGTTAATAAAGTTTGACGTGACAACCTGTAGCCTACTTGTAATTGCTGACACCCTGCGACGTTACGTGGTCATAAAGTATTGTACTGTAAGAACTGATCGTAGACTACCTTTGGGATGGTACTATCAACATGGCAATTATATTAGCTTATTCATCATTATTACTAACATCATTACTAACATTGACGTTACTTAAAAAATGGAAGGAAGCTTGTCTTTTTTCTTTTTCTTTTTAGGAAGATTCGACGGTGTTCTAGAGTCAAACGGCATTGCAGCAGCCTAACGTTGTTTTCTTTGAGTGCTTGCAATAATTCATGAAATGCTTTGGAGGTATACAAAGTAGCAAGCAAACAAGCTGTAACTGAGTTCTGTTTAATAACTTTAAACCCTGTTGTTAAATAGTAGGCTGTGCAAAATAAAAGGCAACGAAGACAGGCAGTCAGCTATCGACTTAACGTTTGGTAACTTAGGAATTCACTGAGCCCGGCACTTGTGTAAGTGTAACTGAAATTGTTACGTTTTAGCAAATGACGAGAAAACATCAAATACTTTCCATTCCCTGCTTAACGAGGTGCCTTATACAAATACTAAGCGACCGTAAAGTTTTAAATTAAAGTTACGGTTCAGATATTTGTGATAAGTGCTTGCATATCCACGCGAAGAGCTTAACAGTCCAACTATGTGAAGGAGAGCCTACTTGCACGCGCTTAAAATATATACATATATAATATACAGTTGAAGTCGAAAGTTTACATACACTTTAGCCAAATCCCTTTAAACTCAGTTTTTCACAATTCCTGACATTTAATCCTAGTAAGCATTCCCTGTCTTAGGTCAGTTAGGATCACGACTTTAATCTTAAGAATGTGAAATGTCATAATAATAGTAGAGAGAATGATTTATTTCAGCTTTTATTTCTTTCATCAAATTCCCAGCGGGTCAGACGTTTACATACACTCTGTTAGTATTTGGTAGCATTGCCTTTAAATAGTTTAACTTGGGTCAAACGTTTCGGCTAGCCTTCCACAAGCTTCTCATAATAAGTTGCTGGAATTTTGGCCCATTCCTCCTGACAGAACTGGTGTAACTGAGTCAGGTTTGTAGGCCTCCTTGCTCGCACACGCTTTTTTTTTTTTTTTTGGCCCACAAATTTTCGATTGGATTGAGGTCAGGACTTTGTGATGGCCACTCCAATACCTTGACTTTGTTGTCCTTAAGCCATTTTTCCACAACTTTGGAAGTATGCTTTGGGCCATTGTCCATTTGGAAGAGCCATTTGCGACCAAGCTTTCACGTCCTGGCTGATGTCTTGAGATGTTGCTTCGATATATCCACATAATTTTCCTTCCTCATGATGCCATCTATTTTATGAAGTGCACCAGTCCCTCCTGCAGTAAAGCACCCCCACATCATGATGCTGCCACCCCCGTGCTTCACGGTTGGGATGGTGTTCTTCACCTCACCCTTTTTCCTCCAAACATAACGATGGTCATTATGGCCAAACAGTTCAATTTTTGTTTCATCAGACCAGAGGACATTTCTCCAAAAAGTAAGATCTTTGTCCCCATGTGCAGTTGCTAACTGTAGTCTGGCTTTTTTTATGGCGGTTTTGGAGTAGTTGCTTCTTCCTTGCTGAGCAGCCCTTCAGGTTATGTCGATACAGGACTCGTTTTACTGTGGATATAGATACTTTCGTACCTGTTCCCTCCAGCATCTTCACAAGGTCCTTTGCTGTTGTACTGGGATTGATTTGCACTTTTCGCACCAAAGCACGTTCATCTCTAGGAGTCAGAATGCGTCTCCTTCCTGAGCGGTATGACAGCTGCTTGGTCCCATGGTGTTTATAGTTGCATACTATTGTTTGTACAGACGAACGTGGTACCTTCAGGCGTTTGCAAATTGCTCCCAAGGATGAACCAGACTTGTGGAGGTCCACAATATTCTTTCTGGTGTCTTGGCTGATTTCTTTTGATTTTCCCATTATGTCAAGCAAAGAGGCACTGAGTTTGAAGGTAGGCCTTAAATCCACAGGTACACCTCCAATTGACTCAAATAATGTCAATTAGCCTATCAGAAGTTTCTAAAGCCATGACATCATTTTCTGGGATTTTCCAAGTTGTTTAAAGGCACAGTTAACTTAGTGTACGTAAACTTCTGACCCACTGGAATTGTGATATCGTGAATTAAAAGTGAAATAATCGGTCTGTAAACAATTGTTGGAAAAATTACTTGAGTCATGCACAAAGTAGATGTCATAACTGACTTGCCAACACTATAGTTTGATAACATGAAATCTGTGGAGTGGTTAAAAATGAGTTTTAATGACTTCAACCTAAGTGTATATAAACTTCCGACTTCAACTGTATTTTGCAACGGCTTCATGTCAATCAACACAATGTTCTGATTCAGGAGCTGTGGTATAGCCTATGTGGCCAAATGCGTAGCTTGTGATTTTTTAAAGATATAATGCAATGGTAGTTTGTTGTCATTATAATTTTGGTAGTGAAGAAAGAGCATGGCCGTTATGTCCATTGGCGGAAATGAGGCGCGTAATGTTTCCATAACATTAAAACAATAGCTTCATGTTTTCCTATAACATTTCCTGTGGCCAAAATTCTGAATTAGAAAACAGTTGACATTGCTGTGATAAAAAAAAATAAAAAAAACACGCTCAAAACGCTCAGCCAAAGATAGTTCATACACCCAGAGCTGTGGGTGTTTGACATGTTTATTTGCTGGATGGGTTGAGAGGAGACATTATTTTGGCCATACTCCAAGACAAAGTTATTTTCTTTTGTCATTCCCTCTAGCACCATATGCATATCATAATATGTAAAACGGCATTTGTTGAAACTGGGTAGTCACACAATGTGCATCGTTTCATGCTCAATTAATGAGAAGCACTGGCTTGTGGCTGATGCTATTTAAAAAATGTGGTTATTATTTTCCTGGGTGATGACATTTTTCACGCTGCCCCAGAATGCAAATGCGAGAGTTGCCTCCTATATTCTGTTTCATATGTCAACTTAAAAGTCAATTTTGGGCCCACTGGGTAGATTAGACACAGCAATATGAAATTGCCTTTGAGATGAAGAGTCACTATATCAAGCTGAAGCTTTGATCACATCGGCCCTAAGTCACATTTGCAATGTTTAAAAAAAATGTATTCAAAATAAAAGATCACATTGCATGCAAAGCAGTTTTACACAGGTTACTGCTGTTCATTTTTAACACACATAAAGTAAGGCCTGATTTACTAAGATCTTTAGCATGTGCAAAACTGTTTAGCACCCGCAAAACCAATAACATGACCAATGATTGGTCACGGAATTTGTTTTGCACTAATCATTGGTTGTCTTATTAGTTTTGTGTGCGCTAAAAGGTTTTGCACATGCTAAAGGTCTTAGTAAATCAAGCCCATAAGGCGCTGTGGTAATTTATAATTACACATGGTTAAATATTCATCACGTCTCAATTTTGACCAACAAAAAAGCTCACCAAATAGGTCATAAGACGTAGTGTTTGCCTTTTTTCTTTTTACTGAATTTCATTACATCATCAGGAGTATCAACATGCAACTCTCACACATCAAATGCTCAAGACAAAATTATATTTCACACTTGCAGGCATTTTTGTACTAATATTAACAATTTATTGCTTCTGTACTGAAAGGTGTAGATGGGACGAAACAGGTATGACTATATCAGAAAGGATAATTATTATTATTATTAGTAATTCTGTGTCCTGAGTGACAAATTCTCCCGTACCTTGGCTAATCCAAATTCCCAGCATGCTTTAGGTTGGTGATATTGTTGCTCTTTGTTCACGTGAGGTCACAGGGCAGGGAGTGTTCACACAGAGACGGGAAGGATTTGCTTCCGCTTCCTTTTGCAGAGCTTATGAGCTGCATCCCAATATTCTTCACTCCCCACCTCCTTTCCTCCACTCCCCCACTACCACTCCTCTCCTACCCGGAAGTATGCTAAACTGCCTGAACGTTTCAAGTACAAGTATTTGCATGTACAGTAGTTTATACAATGTACTTGACATTGCGGTTGGCGTTGACACATTAAATAATATGTAACCATTAATACGCAATTAAGATGTAATCAGCAACATTATATTAAAACACAAAGTTCTGTTTCCGGGGCACGGAGGAGAGGAGGTGGTAGTGGAAGAAAGGAGGGTGCATTTTTCGAGTATTGGGACGCACCCATGTTCTTGTCCGGTCCTCTTCTCTTCCCAGTGCATCATGCCTAACTGGGGAGGAGGTAACAGGTGCGCGGCGTGCCAGAAGACTGTGTACTTTGCCGAGGAGGTCCAGTGCGATGGGAAGCACTTCCACAAAAGCTGCTTCCTCTGCAGTAAGCAACACTCCCTCCTGTGTGATGTTCTTAACAATTCATTTATATCATCGTGTAAGCCTGGATCCTCAACCATACCAGAGATGCCAACCAGGAGAAGCTCGCTGTGGGACTGTAGGCTAAATGCCTCGTCTTTCTTAGATCAAGTATTAAATAAAATGGTTACATATTGTAAAAAAAAAAAAAAAAAACAGCTTCCCAAAAAAAAACTAATTTTGACAAGCCATTTCATTGTAACAGGTATAACTGCACAATGAAATGGTAGATGGGAAATTAGTTTGTGAACATTTTGTGTCTGGTCTGTGGTTATGACAGTACCTTGAATATGTACACAGTGGTTTGCAGGAAGGGGCTAGACAGCACCACGTTGGCCATCCATGACGTGGAGATCTACTGCAAGTCCTGTTACGGCAAGAAGTACGGTCCCAAAGGCTACGGCTACGGTCAGGGGGCCGGGACCCTGAACACGGACCGTGGAGAGAGGCTGGGGATCAAACCAGAGGAGTGAGCGCCGCTCTCACAGCATCTCCCGGAGATATGCCGGGTTTTTGACCCCGCATACTCACACACATCCCCGAATTTAACGTGTGATATTGCTGGAGTTCAGTATCTCCAGTAGTTTTGTTGTTTTTAGTTTTCTAAAAGCAGCAATGGCTTTGTGTTTGTCAGACACCTGTACCACCTCCACCCTTCCTTTACAAACTGAAGGAAGCTTGTTTAAAAAAAAAAAAAACATATACTGTATATATATATTTTTTTTTTAGGAAGCTTGTCTTATCTTCGACGGTGTTCTAGACAATGCCATTCGGCATTGCAGCAGCCTAATGCTGTTTTCTTCGAGTGCTTGCAATAATTCATTAAATACTTTGGAGGTATACAAAGTAGCAAGCAAACAAGCTGTAACTATGAGTTCTGTTTATTAACTTTAAACCCTGTCGCTGTTGTTAAAGATATAATGCAATGGTAGTTTGTTGTTATTATAATTTTTGTCATAAAAAAAACAGCATGGCCGTTATCTCCATTGGCGGAAATGAGGCGCGTATTGTTTCCAAAACATTAAAACAATGTTTTCCTGTACCACCACCCCCCAGTATCCTGGGATTGCACTCCAAAGCCTTCCACTCCATCTGGGCCGATCCCAGCTCTGCATTCACCGGACAGTGGGCGGGGGGTAGGAATGTAGTCCTCTCATACACACTACAGAGAGGGCTGCGGTGGAATTTGGTCCACAGAGAACCCTGCTCTTTGTTCGATTTTCGGGGCCCGCCCTTAGCCTGGGCGTGGCTCCTGGGGGGAGTGCGGGGGGTTGCTTACTGGCCCCAGCAGGATCTGGGAGCCAGGTGATAGTTAGCGTTTTGAAAGGCCCCCGTTATGCAACACTGCAGTGCTGATGGACACTGGTTGCCGTGGTGATAACACAATAGCACCCATTCTGCCCTGCTATACACCCGCGACTCCCCGTGCGAAGACCGTGTAGTTATGCAGAAGTATATGCTGGACCAGTCTCACCCCAGCTTGTTTCCATCCCTCCCCAAATCTACCCCCAGCCCCCAGACCCATCGGCCCACCACCAACCCCAACCCCTCCCGGTTCGCACAGAAGTTTGGGGGATCGGAAAAGTGTTCCCGCTGCGGGGAGTCCGTGTATGCTGCCGAGAAGATTATAGGAGCAGGCAAGGTTAGTTTTTTTGTTGTTTTTTTTTCTTCCTCTGCAATTGTGGTTTAGCTTTTCATAAGCTTTGGCCCTAAGGCACATACATCCACACAGATGGAGCTAGCACAGGAGGCCAGCTCAGGCAGGTCCTCACAACTAAAATATCAGCTTTTCTAAATTTAGAGCACCATATAATACTATTATTATAATTACTACTGCTATTATTAGTAGGTGTCAAGTAGGAATCTCTATAGACATTTCATCTCAAGAGGCAAAAGGCTTGATCCCCCTCCCCCTGCAGCCCACATGACACATCCTGGTTGGGACATGCAGCCCATAATTGCCTAAAGGGTTGATAAACACTGCTTCATAACACGAAAGTAACACGAGCTTGGCTCATTGTCAACTTAACCCTTCCGTTGTAAAATCCCAGCCCCTATTTAAGATCCGACAGCACTAGGCAATAAAAAAATCAGCACAGCACTGGCCCCATCTCACAAGGTGGTGGTGCTTTGGGTGGCATATTTGACTTCTTTGGCATGACCTCAGATACTGTGCCCCCTTCCCAGCCCTGGCACAAGACCTGCTTCCGCTGTGCCAAGTGTGGAAAAGGTCTGGAGTCTACCACTCAGACAGAGAAGGATGGAGAGATCTACTGCAAAGGTGAGCTTACCAATCACAGCCTTGCGTTCCGTCTTCCTGCCACCAATCACAGCCTGGCGTTGCCCTTTCCAGGCCACTGGGGAGGGAGGCAAAGACAGATAACAGGAGTAAACCTGTGCCCAAGGAACTGTTACATAAGCACACTGGAAAAAACAAGACTGTACTGGCATTGCCTGTTGCTTTGCACTGCAACATAAGCTAACGCTAAAGCTGCATGCTAAGCTAACGCTAAAGCTGCATGCTAAGCTAAAGTCAGCCTGCAAAAAGCGATATAAAGTCTGGACTTAAATGTAGCCATAAATGCATGTTTGGCTCGGTAAAGCAGACGGAATTTGTTCTCCTTGTTTTCCAGCTTGTTATGCAAAGAACTTTGGGCCTAAAGGGTTCGGTTACGGTCAAGGAGCAGGAGCCCTTGTCCACGCCCAGTGAACCACACCAGCATGGGTGAACAGCACTACCCACAGAACCACAACTCATTTCTATTGTGATTAGATGGGGATTACTGTATTTAAAAAAAAAAAAGCCTGTTTTTCCATCTTGTTTGTTTTGCAGTTAATAAAAAGCTTTTCCAGAACACAAAGCTGGTGTAAGTTTGTGGTATCAGTCTGACGACTGTTTTGAAGTGGTCCAAAACAAAAGTGGAGCAGGTGAAAGGCAGTAAGCTTGAGTGATTTTCTTAAAGAATGAGCTATTCTGATTGTAAGGCTCGAATGATACACATTACAAGCAACGTTCTTTCTTAGGCACAACAGGGTTTCATTACCCCATGTGTACATATAACTACAGTATTGTCATCCTGAAATAAGCTGATTCTTTTTTTGTTTTGTTTTGTTTGAAGAACACAAAGATGCAAGATATTCACATGTATACATTTTTTTTTTATTATTAAACCCGTTATAATGTACCATGCCCAATATGTATATGTTTGCATCTGAAGTGGACATATGGTTGTTCTGACATATATTAAATAGAGAGGCACAGTAAAAACATGAAATATTTTGTTTTTTCATGTGCTTTTCACATGGGGGGGGGGGGGTTTACTTTGGAAGAACTATATAATAATTTTTCAGAACTATGTTTGTAGTTAAAACTGGCATCTCTGGAAGATGGATATCTTTTTGCAGACTCCATCAGGACTACAGGGGAAGGGCCAGCACAATAATGCATTGCGTCCATTAAATGATGATGCAATCTTGCTGCGCCGGCGTACTGAAAAACCAGGCTGCCCCCCGTTTCTCTGGGTTTCTGTCCTGGGTCACAGCACCCAATCACTAAAGAAAACCGCCAAACTTGGGGGGGGAAAAAAAAAAAAAAAAAAAAACATTTTCTCAATGTCTCTTACATCTCTCTTTACAGTTTGTACAACCTGTGGTATAACAAACCCTGCAATATGACACAGAATTTAAGTAAAACAACCAAATAGAACAAACCAAAAAAACAACAAAAAAAAAACATTTGTTGAATCTCCATTCCCCTTCTTCAATATGGAACATTCAAATATATTACAACGGTGCAAGCAGCTGACCTTTGCACTGTGCAGATCACGGGTGACTTGCACAACCAAATATTTCTACACATTGTGGGTTTGTTCAAAAAAAAAAAAAAAAAAAAATGTAAATGACTGTAAAATACTGAACATTCACTATGTACAGACACATGGGTCCCTTCAGCTAAGACAGGTCTAGGCTAACAGTGGGCATCATCGATGCTGATGCATGACCTGCAATATAGGGACAGCCCAATTTCCAAGCATCACACATGCAGAGTACTTGCCGGTTAATATAACTATACACAGCAGTATCGGACATCACTAAAAGCTACAGTCACACAATTATCTTTTTTTTATTTTTTTATGCTTTGTTTTGGATTTTTTTTTTTGTTTGCTTTTTTTACTTTGGGTTCAATAAAATTAAAATGAGCAGCTTTCAACTAACACTGACAAAAATCACACACAGAGAAGGGGGGTAAACTAGATCATTTCTGTACAGATACATATTCTTTACACTAGTGTTAATCCTGTTGCTGGTTCTTACAAAGAGTCCACTCGTGTGAAAACTAAAAAAAGAAGGGAAAAATAAAAATTGGAAATGCTTGGCGGACAATAAAATTTCACATTTCCACAACGTCAAGCCTTAGGCCTCCCTCTGACTGTAAACATGGAAGTGTTCCTCGGAAGCCACAAGATCAGCTTGATTCTTCAGTGACAACAAGACAAGAACCAAGGTAGCCAGTGCATCATCATATGAAAACATAAATAAACTCACAACAAAAGACAAAACGGTAAAAAAGAAAACAAAACAACACAAGGAATGAACCATTCTTGTAAACTTTAACCATTCTATAAATGTCCCCCGTTTCTGAGTGTTACTCTTTACACACAACAGTCTTACTCACCACAGTCTTACTTTCCCTGTGGTAAAATGCACACGCAGACATGTCTACTTTCGAAAAAATATATATTTACATATGCATGTACAAACATATGTATATTTCGCATCCCATCATGAGTCAAGTTAGTTGAGACGGGATATATCCTTTCATAATAAAAATTTTAAATTACTTTAAACATAAAATAGTGAATGGTACCTAATTTCATCCGATATATCTACAAATAGCTTTAAAAAATAAATATACAGGCCTCATATTTTCACACTATATTTATATTAATGATATGATTAGAATATGATTCCCTAGGAAGGCTTCATCACTTTCCACCCTAACCTTTAAAACTCAGTTTAAAACACTTTTCATCGATACACAATTTGATAACTTGAAACGCCACAGTAATGGCAACACAGTTTAGCACAGGTAAAACGGGACGGCTGCCCTGTGCAATATTCCGGTGATCTGCGTTGATCAGAAACCAAGACACACAAAAACCAACCTCTGGCAGACCAGGGAAAGAGCAACTTCCAAAAACTGTTGCATCCTGGACAGGTGGACTTCCTCAGTAGAACACTGACAAGCCCCCCTTTTAACAGCAATCCTTGTAGCGGCTTGCAAGGGTTGTTTTTATGGAACAGTAAAGTTTCAAGCATATGTTAAAACATAAACAAACAAAAAAAAAGGTGAAATTAATTTAAGAAAATTATATTTTTTTAAATCCTAACAAATGAGAGAGAAAACAAACCAAAACGGTGATCAAGGACAGGAAAGAAAGACAAACGAAAACAAAAACAAAAAAACCTCATTTCAGGTATTGCAAAGTATGACTCCCGTTTAGAGAATAGCGATTCCCTTTTTTTATGCACAAAGCTGGCAGTTACACACTGTCCACATTAGGGGAGGAGCCTCCAGTGTTCTGATGGGGGTGTAGGTGGTGGTGGGGGGTTGGGGGTGGTTGGTTCTGTCGCCGTGTCCCGTGTCTGCATGCTCTTCCCAGCTGACTTCAATCTCAGTGAAGGAGGTAAGGAATCCAGGAAAGAGGTCCCGAGATCAGCCTCGCACTCCAGCGCCAGTCCGGCGCCACTCCGGCGCCCCGACGCCTTGCTACACCAGCTGGTAGCCTGAACCGGATGTCTGGTCATAATCTATTGTGTGCTGAGTGGTCCAGTCCACCACCAGCGGCCGGAACAGCCCGCAGCAGCGGTACTCAAAGAAGTCTCTGAGGTTTCTTATGCACCCATGGCTGCGGAGAGATGGAGAGAGCGAGAGAGGGAGGGAACAAAAGGTTAGCAAGTCGCCTTGACCTCGGACTAAAGGGTTTTTAAGAACGCAATGACCATTCCCCGTTCCTTGGCTGACCTCCCTTAACCCAACGGCTTCCTATTTGCTTGTCTTCATGAGTTACAACTCTTGATCTGAGATTTGAATTCTTGTCCCTTGTCAGGAGAACAAGGCTCGCCCCGGAGGGCCACAGAGCCCGAAGTTCCAATTTCCCGCCCCGTTCTCAACCACTCTAAAGACAGCTCACGGACGATAGAGGAAAGAGCCGGTAGGAGACGGTACATCCCTGCCGGGCTGCGGACTTCACATGCAGACGCGTCCCAAATCAACCCGGACCCTGTACTCACTTAAAGGGGCTCTCGATAGACGTGGTGGTGACTTTAAAGTGCTTGTATCTCCTGGCGTTCATCCTCTCGTTCGTGGTTATGCCCAAGCAGGCAATCTGAGGAGAGAGGGAGAAAGTACAGAGGCTGCCACAGAACAGCGAGAAATACATTCACTCAGCGTCCCGCTCCCACAATACGGTCCTGTCCCACAGGTCCATAAAAACTATTGCACGGCTTGTTAACCACGGCCAGCTGCTAGCCTGTGATGCTAAAGGGAAACTCACATTAAGAGTTATGATGCCAACACCAGGGACTGTACCTCCAAAATGTTAAAGTGCAGAAACCAATCAAAAGGGAAATGTAAGCAGGCTAATAAAATCTGTATAGCGGGATAGTCCCCAAACCCGTAAGGCGCTCACCTGGTACATCTGGCACATAATGAGCACGGCGACCCACATTAAGTGGAAGACGCTGTTGAGGAACATCCAGAACATCCAGGGCGAGCAGGTGGCGATCTGGGTGATGTAGGTCCAGAAGCCGTCCTTGGTGTAGCTGGTGGCACAGTGGATTCTCCAGTCTGAAGGAGAGAGGAGGGGCCTCCATCAGGGGCCTCATACAGACGGATCTACAGGTGCTGGCCCCTCTCTCTCCACCCTCTTCAGGTAATTATTTAACAGCATGAGTTAAAGAGTTTATCACTCGCACAAATGGACCAAGCATTTGCAATGTCAAGACCCAAGGCTCCTCAACCTCAGAACATGGGGGCAATAAGTATATCCTACTTTCCATTCTCCTAAAAAATGTATGTTTTCCTGTCTGACTGATGTAGCTAGCACGTTGACTGAAGCCCTAGCACGTTGATGGAGGAGAGCCACCTGGTGGAGAATGCGGGCAGTGTCACACTCACAGCAGATGCAACCGTAGATCATCCAGCAGATCATACAGAGCAGGAAGAACAAGTATCCCATGAAGTAGCGGTGATTCCCACTTCCTGCCAATGATAAACAGGAACAAGGGGTGAGTCATGTCTCTCTTCCTGATCATCTCCATCTCTCCATCTCAGTTCTGACTCTTTCAAACGACCGCAAACAGGAGAGGAGAGGTGGGAGGTTTGCTCTATCTCAGTTCTGACTCTTTCAAGCGACCGCAAACAGGAGAGGAGAGGTGGGAGGTTTGCTCTATCTCAGTTCTGACTCTTTCAAGCGACCGCAAACAGGAGAGGAGAGGTGGGAGGTTTGATCGTGCTTCAGGTTTGTAATAATCATGAGCTCATGCCACCCACCTCACTGCTTTAACCCTTTAATGGCCGCTCAACCGTTTGGTGGAGCACTCTTTTGTGTCTTGATATCTTGTTGAAAAATATGTTGGACTTAACCCCACCTGATTGAGCCATCTCTACCACGTACACCGATACAAGATATCAAGACTCAAAATGTGCTCTACCAAACGGTTGAGCGCCCATTAAAAGGTTAAACGAGCAGCTTGAGCTAATTATTACGAGAAATGGCATCTTCGTCAAGGCTAAGTTATTTTACTGGAGCAGTTACCAGGGGAAAAAAGGCAAGCATGCCGATTAAGGTGGGGTGGGGGGGGGGCTACAGTCCAAACTTTCCTTCAATATCCTGCCAATGTGCTACACATCTGAGAGAGACTCGCACAGCACAGTTAACACAGCACCGTCCGCTCCTGCTTAAAATTGATATTCAAGGCTAACGAAGGCCTGAGGGCGGAACAATATCCAGGGAAAGGTTTGGTCCGAGAACAGCAGAGAGGAGTTCCTACGCACCCACGCAGTTGCCCACCCACGGACAGTGATGGTCAAACTTGGCGATGCAGCGGTTGCATACAGCACAGTGTTTGGACCTCACAGGCTTCCGTATCTGCAGAGGGAAACACATTCCAGAGCACAAAGTTTTAAAACTCCTCTCGCCAAAAACGCAGATAGCTGTGAAGCAGCAAGGTGTAATCAGGGTCACAGGAATATATGGGCATCTCTTGCTTGCATTGAGGTTCTTTGTGCGTATTTGAGAGGGGAGGAATGACCGTATAAACTACGGTGTAACTACCTGTAAACAAAATAAGGTATTCACATAGAGAGTAATAGCTACCCATAGCGCTTTCTCAAGAACCAGGCTAATCAGAGCGATTAGGAAATGCCGGGGTTACTTACCAAACAGGTACTGCAGAATATGCTGAGGTCCAGACTCCCCGTCTCCGCCAGTTCCACAATGGTCTGGAATATAAAGACAGAAAACCGCACCGGTCAGGTAGATGTCTGCAGCAAAAAGGTACTCCTTTTCATGCCTGCAAACCAACATTTCTGACAGGCATTTGTGAGAGATTAATTTTTGCAAGCATTTTCTACACACAGCCTGACAAAAACACATTCATATTAATATGTATCAAACAACCCATCAAGTCGAATAACCAGTAATCTACTGTTGTAGAATGGCTGATTGCCAATGTTGCTAGAAAACACAGCACAGCAGTGTTGCAATGTTTTTTTTATTGTAATTTATTGATTTATTTTTTACCTTTTTCTTCTGTTCCTCTGAGGCCTTTATGATTCCTGGGTCAGATTTCCAGGACTTTCCAAAGTTGTAGAAAAGCATTACGCTGTTGAGCAGGAAGGGGATGTGGACGGTGACGAAGGGGAGATGTGTGGGGAGTTAAGGACTCGGTCTCTGATTGGAGGAACTTAAACAGGCTCCGCCTCATTGCACTTCAAACACCCGAGGGGAACAAGATGCCCTTGCGTAACTCACAATAAATACCCAAACCTCGCACCCGAGGCATCGTCTACGGTCTGCCCCCCCAACTCCTGCATTTAGGGAGTAGGTGAAAAGGAGTCCTTGGCTCTGACATTCCTCAGAATAACAGTATAAAAGTGCTGAGCACTGGGCCATGAAAACACCACCTGTATATCAGAGACTGTCACTCACAGAGTCCACACAGTTCACAAACGCTGCAGGCGTCTACAACACCGGCGGAACGGCTGCAGTAAACGGAGAGAGGACCATGGGAAGATGCCAGTGTGGGGGGAGTGGAAGGAGAGCTGTTGCTTCCCACAGCAGCGCTCTTTTCCTGGCCTGTGAAAATGCTGAACAGGTGATTTTCTGCCTGAAAGGTTATATAAACACTGAGACTACGGCAGGGCAGGGCAAGGCCTCAACTGTGAGAGAATCAGCCAGTCAAACCGCACCCCCCCCCCCATCTCTCTCTTCCCCTCTCTCTCCTTCTCTCTTCCCCTCTCTCTCTGCCATTCCCCCTCTCTCCATCTCCCTCCCCCTCTTTCTCCATCTCTCTCTTCCCCTCTGTCTCTGCCTCTCCCTTCTCCTCTCTGTCTCTCACCCCTTCTCTCTCCACCCCCCCCCCCCTCTCTTGATGTCTCTGCCCTTCTCTTTTAAAAAAAAAATTAATTCATTTTTTTCATCCTGTGAGTCTTTAATGTAACATCAAACCTTTGGATTATGTGTTTGTCTTCTTACTTGTTAATAATTCACCAGTGTGATTGCACAGTGGAAGGAGTTTTTGTTTAATAAAGTAATTTTGAAGTAATCTCCCCCTCTCTCTTTCCCCCTCTCTCTTTCCCCCCTCTCTCTCTCTCTCTCCCCCTCTCTCTCTCTCTCTCCCCCTCTCTCCCCCTCTCTCTCTCTCTCCCCCCTCTCTCTCTCTCTCCCCCCTCTCTCTCTCTCTCCCCCTCTCTCTCTCTCTCCCCCCTCTCTCTCTCTCTCCCCCTCTCCCTCTCACCATGGGCTGTATAGTTCAGCAGCAGCTGGCACGCTGGAGGATGACCTCATCCCACCAACAGACAGGACCGCAAGCCTGTGTCACAAACCCCATCCTGGCCCAGAGGATGACATCACCCACATGCACAAACCCCAGCAGGGGCCTGCGAAATTCTGCAGGCTGCAACTGGGGAGTTTCAAAACTCGCTTAGTGACAACTCAGAGTGCAGTCTACAGGGAGTCCAGAGATATCACAGCGAACAGGACAGAACGAGAAGCAAATAGTGTGCTTTCATATCCAAGGGCTCAAGAGAGTGCGGTGAGTGCGGTGGTGCTCACGGTGATCGTCAGTCGCCAAAACCACAACAGATGGACACAGGAACAAAGGCCTTGGTCTCACTATAGAGAGGAAGGCTTTATCCTCTCCAATTCAGAGAACAGAACAGGGAGTCAGTCCACATAACAAAAAACACCTGCCCGTCTCAACAGGTCAGGGGGGGGGGGGTTCATCCTGGTAAAACACAGGAAGGAAATCTCAACTAAAATTTCACTGACCTCTCAGTCAATGTGAGGAGTTGCATCACAGCCGACCAGCAAATGAGGAACTGCAGCACTAATGCGAGACAAAGTGGCCCTGACTCGCCCGAGAGTGTTAAACAGCCCGTCCCCATTAAGGGGCAGGAATCAGCGAGGCATTTAATTAGGATTTCTACAAATGGAGCAGCGTCCCATTGCAGGAACCAAAGAGGAAGAAGAGCCCATTTCCCAACAGCAGCGGGGGGTTTCGATTACTAAAGGGGGCGCAAGACGTGGGCTAATGGACGCACACGGTGGGTCAGAGGGAAATTGACCGCAGCTGTGTGTGTGTGTGTGTGTGTGTGGTTGTGCAGCGCTCAGCGAATCTAACCACATGGCTGTTCCTGACCTCAGCGCTGCCAGGGTGGGGCAAGGTGTGGGGACGGGGGTGGCGTTTGTGACATCACCCCCCCCCTTTGTGCAGATAATCTGACCCCAGATGGACAAAGAGCATTTTGGGCCAGTTTGCTTCGCTTCACCTCCATGATTGAGCCCGCTTGAGCGACGCTCAGATTAAAACGATTTTCTTTCTTCCCTCCCCCCATGTTCCTGAGAAATGTCCTGCAATTACTAAGGTGATTTTAAGAGAGAGAACCCAAAGTTATTTTCTCTCTCCCTCTCTGTCTCTCTCTCCATATTTGGACCCTCCCTGCACCTCAGGAGACCCGATTTATTCTGCAAATTAAAAAACAAAAAACAAGAGCATGCTGCATTTATCATGTAGATGCAGTTTCTATTCAAATTTTTGCCTAATATTAACCACTGCAGTAACCACATGAGCCCTGGATCGCAATGTCAGCACTGTAACATGCTGTAGCATGCAAAAATGCGGCGGATGAGTGCCCTTTAATTTTTTGGGACTGTTGCACTGCATGCTGGGTAATGAGGGGAGAGCAGATGGAACAGCGATGGCCCATCTGCCAGCTCTGTGGGTCCCTGCAGCTCAGGAGGAGGGGCTAGGGAGCGCCTCGCTGCCATGACAACCCATCAAATTTAAAGAACTCCAAAAGTTGCATGTAAATAATGTTTTTGTCAAGGTCCTTTCCCCTGATTCACTAAGAATTTTTACACAGAGTAAGCCTGTATTCTGGCCAAACAGTATGCCGAAAGACAAACAGTGAGATGGAATGTCTTACAAAATCTTTTAACATGAGTTTCAACATGATTTCCATGACTTTTCTGGGATATTACAAATATTTACAGCGGTGAGACTCTTCGATTCCGGGCAACACATTTCCCAGGAACTTTTTGGGATTTTATAGCTTATCACTGCTTCTCTGTACTGGCTGATTAGGATTTAAATCACACTGGTCAACAGTATTTAACTGAGAAACGTGCAAATAAAAAAAGGTATCACACGCAAGCCAGAGAAATGTGAAGACGTGAAGCGGCTGGCCCGGGCGCTGTCACGTAAAGGATATCATTCCAGAACCAAAAGAACCAGGTGATGTACATCCAGAACTTGGTGGCCAGGTAGATACCCAGGGGCAGGGCACTGTGCATGGAGTGGTCAAAGAAGGACCTGCGGTACAAACACAACACACGTCACTGTCAGGGGCTCTGGGT
>CM056377.1:12582669-12615169 GCA_029718625.1 Synaphobranchus kaupii | reverse complement strand
TTATTATCAGTAATCACACACAGTGCTGATACTATTACGACTAACAGCAGTAACAGCAGCAGTCGTCAGAGTTGTAGTAGTAATAGTTGTATTAGCAGTAGCATTAGCCGTAATGATGTCAGAAGCAGTAACAGTATTAGCAATTAGCAATAGCAGCAGTAGTACCAGTAGCAGTAGTCAGAGTTGTAGCGGTAATAGTTGCATTAGCAAAAGCAGTAACAGTAGAAGGAGTTAAATTGACAATAGCAACAGCAGCCGCAGTAGCAGTAGTCAGAGTTGTAGTAGTAATAGTTGTATTAGCAGTAGCATTAGCCGTAATGATGTCAGAAGCAGTAACAGTAGATTAAATTAGCAATAGCAATAGTAGCAGCAGCAGCACAGGACGGCACAAATCCACTTGGAGGGCGTCTGCCCGGCCGTCTCCAGGGTAACGGAGCTCACCTTGATGTTCTGAGCGTCCACGTTGGCGCCGGCGTCGAGCAGCAGGCTGATGACCGTGGTGTTGCCTGCCAGCACCGCCCAGTGCAGCGCTGTGTTCTTGTGGTACTTATCGCCCAGGCTGACCGACACGTTAAACGTCAGGAGCAACCGCGTGGGGTCCACGCTGCGCAAGGCACACAGCGGTTAGAGATATGACAACACCACACACACACACACACACACACACACACACACACACACACACACACACACACACACACACACACACACACACACACACACACACACACACACACACACACACACACACACACACACACACACACACACACACACACACAGGTATTTGAGCAGGGCACAGACATTATTAAGGTTTGCTTTGTCCAATGAAATCTTCACCCACTTTAAAGAATGGGGTACAGGGTGGCCTATCAGTGCTAAAGCTGGGGGATTAACACAGGGCCCTAGGGTCAGGTTTCAGGCCCTGAGTGAGTGAGTATCCACTGGAGTGGTTGTGTGAACATACTGGGACAAGATGATCAAAGTGAGATGAAATCCTGGCTGTCTTAGACACGTACCTATGTGTCCTGTAGGCTGCCCACATTAGTGGAGTCATTCCATTCTGGTCCATCATATCTACGTCCTGTCAAGGTGTGAGAGAGGCAGAGAGGGAGAATATATGAGGTCAAATGAGAGGGAGAAATATGAGGTCAAATGAGAGAGGGAGTATGGGACTGCAGAGTGCGCTTCTGCGGACCATGTTCGTTTTGGGGCATGAGCACGGCCTGCCTTCCTTAAACTAAAACCAGTGTGGACATTTTCAGGTCATGAAAAAGCACTGCTGCTTTCTGTTGTTCAGCTACTGGGACAATTGTGCCTATTCAGAGAAACAAAGAAGAAAAAAAAAAAAGCAAGTTTCCAAGCCTGCTTGTGGAAATATGTGGTGTGGCTCCCCCTGGTGGCAAACAACAAAATGACAGATTCAGAGCACTTGGGAACAGTGGGTAAAATAAGCTGTCGTCAGTGGCCGTGTCCGAATCAGCACTCTTCCACACTGTTGAGTAGCCTTGGTGAGTAGATAGGGCGAGAAAGTCGTAGAGTACGCGAAAATGTTTCAAATTGCAGTATACTTCAAACACCCGGATGACACACTTACGTACTTCCGGGGTTTCGCTGAGTACATTCAGGAGCACACTTTTCAAGAAGTACACAAACATTTTGGTCACATAAATATGACGTGAAGCTTCCTTTTAAAAAAATGAGGCGCAGCGTTGCTGACGTTTTCCTTCAAATAGGCCTACAACAAAAACAACATGTGACATGGCAGCGCAAGAGTGGGGCGCAGGGTTGCCAGATCTTGTAAGACTTTCCAGCCAAATGGCGACTCAAAACTAGCCCAAATTATAGCCTATTTTTAACTGAAACCAACGTATTTTAAATAGAAATCATCATGTTTTCACTTTTTAAAATAAGTGCGTGCTTCGCGATTTTTCATTTTTACCCGTGACTGCACTTTGAAAGTATCCCAATTTAGCTGGACATGGCAACACTCGTGGGATGTCTTATGACCTATTTACGACACTTCCACAGTGCGGTTGGAAAATAGTATGGCGGATATTTTTCACGGACTGCTAAACAGTGCACATTAAACAGCACACTTCTGCCAGTAGATAGGGCTCAAACAATGTAGCTTTTTTTATTTTTTTATTTTATTTTTTATTATAATTATTATTAGCTCAGCCTTTAGCTTCACTAGGATTTTCAGGCCCAATACCACAATCCCAAGAAAATATCCACTTTAGTGTCATAGTATTTTCATTTTAAGCAGTATTGCATTAAGCATTAATCTTTAAAACTTTTATTTAAAAGAACTAAATGTCTTACACCGCTGTTAAGAAGGAGATGTAGAGGGAATTTAAAAAGGCCCAATTCTCTCAGCTTTGATAAACTAAAAGATGTTTAAATTAAAGGCCGTTTCTGCAGAAAACAAGAATGATCAAAAGGAAAGTTGATTCATGCATTTGCCTCTGGCAGGATAGAAAAGAAACAGATAAACAGATGTGGAATCGAAGGGTTGGCAGCCAAGCGATTCTGTGGAGAACCACCTGTCAATCGTATTTATAGCCCTATCCCTACCTCCAAAAACATGGAAAACACATTGTGCTCTTGGCCAAGATACCCGTCACGGTTTATATGGCATCTGCCCTGGAGCAGACTGAAGAGCAGGTATTTTAATAGGATAAAAATGGTCCTCCTAACTGCAGGTGGTGCTGTGAGACGGCGAAGCGCCTACCTGGCCCTTGGCGATGAAGTACGCCACGATGGAGGTGTGTCCGAACTGCGCAGCCAGGTGAATGCAGCTGCAGCCCTCTCCGTCGATCAGGGCGGGGTCCGCTCCGTACTTCAGCAGCTGCACCACCATGGACAGGTGGCCCTGCCTGAGGAGTAACCAGGCATACGCACACTTCTGTGAACACTCCCTCTCTAACCATACCTAACACAGCTCTCTATCTGTGCCAAGACTGCGTCTTTTCACCCTCGCCGAACAGTATTAATAACCGCTTAGTACATGGTAATCATTGACCAGAAGATATACATTATATCTGTACCAGGCAGCAGGCCAGCGAAGGGCTCGGTACAGTACCAGTGAGCCCGCCCTGCAGCAAAAGAGAAGAGCTCAGTACAGTACCAGTGGGTCCGCCCTGCAGACCAGAGAAGGGCTCAGTACAGTACCACTGGGCCCGCCCTGCAGGAACAGAGAAGGGCTCAGTACAGTACCACTGGGACCGCCCTGCAGGAACAGAGAAGGGCTCAGTACAGTACCACTGGGCCCGCCCTGCAGGAACAGAGAAGGGCTCAGTACAGTACCAGTGGTCCCGCCCTGCAGGCCAGCAAAGGGCTCAGTACAGTAACAGTGGGCCTGCCCTGCAGACCAGAGAAGGGCTCAGTAGAGTACCAGTGGGCCTGCCCTGCATGAACAGGGCCAGCACAGAACCTCAGATATTTTATCTCAGACTGCAGCAGCATTCAGCCTCACCTCGTAGCCCAGTGCAGGGGTGTAGAGTTCAGATCCCCTCCCAGCTGGTCCACTATGGCGCCCTTTGTGATGTAATACCTGCAAAAACAAAAACAAAAAAAGATCACAAATGTGCAAACAGGGGCGGTCACAAGCATGCGCAGGCACAAAAGGAATATGTGGGTTATCGAGTTCTCCAAGCAATCACTCATCATTACGATGTCACGGACCATAAGCAGTCAAGGTCTTAACACACGCTTTGGGCCCGACTTTCTCCACAACTGCAGTTTTTCTTTCTGTGCAAAGCTTCCAGAGCAATGAGCATAGATCACGCTGAGAGAGAAGTGCACCGGGAGAAAAAGGGGAAATGTTTCTACCTCCGTTTCCCCTGAGAGAGAGAGAGAGAGTGCAGGCCTGCCATTATGCAGCTGGGACACAACATTAAGAGGTAAACAGTCACTTTTGTTCCTGCAAAAAACATCTTAAACCCAGCATCCAGAATGACTACACCAAATTCCATCAGTATTGGGAAGAGAGACTGTTTGTATGGCAGTGCCACTTCACTCCATCTGACCTCAACATAAAACTGCTCTCACGGCAGAATTGTCACGTTATCAAGCTGGAGTTAATCTCAGGTGTGTGTGTGTGTGTCTGCGCGAGTGTGACTGTACTCACTTCACCAGGTCTATCCTGTTGTTGATGGCAGCCCAGTGCAGCAGAGAGACGTTCTCTTTGTCCGGCTGTCGTACGTCATATCCTGCCTCCACCAGCTCCCGACAGCGCTCAAAGATCCCGTACCTGCAGTTACACACAGCCGTGCATGAGCTGGACCTCAACCCACACGTACGTCTCTCATTCCCTCTCACAAACACAAACGCACACATTATCTCACATGCTCTCTCACTCTCACTCACACTCACACACACATACTCTCTCACATACACTCTCACACACACTCTCTCACACACACTCTCTCACACACACTCTCTCACACACACTCTCTCACACACACTCTCTCACACACACACTCTCTCACACACACTCTCTCACACACACTCTCACACACACACTCTCACACACACACTCTCACACACACACTCTCACACACACACACTCTCACACATACACTCTCACACATACTCTCTCACATACTGCATGATGGTTGTAGGTACTCACTGTGTGGCTTTGACGATGTCCCAGGTGCTGTAGTCATCTGTATGGCTCTTGCGTCCCACGTTCTCGCTGTAACCATGGTTATAATGACTCTGGGGCTTGATTTCCTGAGGTGGGGGTGAAAGAGCTGAAGTTTACCAGTCGATCTCGGACGACATGTCAAAACTCCATCTGAGAGGAAAGGGGGCGGAGGGCAATCTCCCAGCATTCCATGCTTACAACACAAGGTCAACTGGGGATACACAGGGCTCCACTGTCACTCATCTCCCACGGCAACAGCAATTAGGCTCCCTCTCCCAGAGCGGCTGGAGTCCTCTTTTAATAAACAAGGCTAAAAGATCTCCCTTCTTCCAACTTAGATAAACTGTCAGAAATAACACCTATTGGCTTTTCTACAGATAATACATATTCATGAATCCCTTACAAACGCTGACATTGGTCATGCCTGGAAGTGCCTTTGAAATGTTGCTTTATTTAAAAAACAAAAAGAAAGTGAGCCTCTTGTTTATACGAAGCTTCTCCTTAACCGACAATAATAAGAGCGGTACCGTCTAAAAGGCTCTCCAGTTCCCTGCAGAGATGCGTTTTATGTTTAGATTAGAAATCCCAGGGGATGCCCATAGGCCTGCAAGTACTCGGATGTGGAGCTGACACGTATAGCATCGGAAATCAGGCCGGATATCTGTACCAAATCTAATTACAACTGCAAAAACATGGCAGAGAAATCTACAGCAAACAGCAAGGGACACATTTCAAATGCTGTGAATGACAGGATTATTATCTGAGGTTATTACCTCGGATATAGCCTAATCTCTGCATTTGTGTTGTAACCCTCAGAAACGGCAGATGTTTGCCTTTTTTTTCCCCCAGTGAAGAAGTAGAAAGGCCATCTGGGCCAGGTGCTGGGATAAACGTAATGTATCCAGAGGCTGATGGGATTAAATGATGCACTGTGGAGGACTGAGACTCTAATGCTCGTCCCTTTGAGGGCATGGCGGGGTGATTATATTGCCGTTACTTGCATTACTCTATTTTTCCTCACTAAAATGCACGACAAAATGCAAAAACACTACGTCGCAGAGATCAATAACACTCGAAACAGCTCACAGACACAGCCGATCAAAACACGGGCATGACGGCAAAACAACCTCGCTCAAGTTCAACTGACTGATGCAACAGTCAACACTGACCACAGGGTTTTGTGAAATCCTGAGCAATAACTGACAGGCGGAAGCGTCTTCTTTGAACGCAGAAGGCACCACGGGACTTGAACTGAGCACGGCTGTTCAGAACGCCTTTCTTACAGGTTTCAGACGTATTGCACTCGGCCCGTGAATTAGACAAAAACAGGCCGGCAACATTTATTTATTTTATTTTTTTTATATTTCACAAATGAACAAAGATGATTCATCCCAGGAGGGCTCGGTCTTAAATCTGTCTGAGGTGCAACTCCATGAAGTGTATAAGTAAGTTGAGAAGAAATCATTACTTATTTATTTTCTTCTTAAGGTTACGAGGGAAGGTTCACAGTGTGATTTAGCCCTGTCAGTGAGGGATCTGTAGAGATGCTTGTATGCCAAGTGAACTGTGTAATTTCACCTTGTCACTGTGGGTCAGTATGCACAGTGTGTAATGATCAAAGTTACTGTTGCTCAGTTATTGCGGAAATGTGTAATCTCACGGGCTGCACCTGAGAGAGCGTTATCTGGACTGTGAAACACCCAATGTCACTGCTGCCGAATCTTATCTCTTTGAAGTTGAAGTGTGGGATACGGCACAAGTTTTGTTGACTGACGTTATCCATGATTTGATAACACGAGTCCACAAAGTTAGTGGCACTTCCTGCAGCCAGAGGCAGGGTGCTTTTATTCTGCTGAAGCAGGCAATCAGTGTGGCCAAACAACAGAGCAAACACTGTACTGCATGTGCACACTACCCTTCCATGGTCTTACACATCATGTGCCAACATTATTTGAAAAAGTGATTTTGAAAAAATATTAAAACTATTGAGGAATGCAGCCGTTTGTGCAATGTACACACTGCCTTTCAAGTTTTTCTTTAATGTGTAAGCTTTTTCAATTGGAATCGCGAGCCATAACACATCACGGCGTCCAAGAACTGAATGATTAAAAGCCCGTAAATTAATATGGAATAATCAATCTTTGTAGAATGAATATCTGCTTCAGGTTTTATCAGAGAGTAAATCAGCCCAGGTTAGATGTTAAAAGTGTCTTATTAAAAACAATTAGATAACAGCTCTTTAAACTTCAGTTATTGAAATTTAGTTCTGAACAAAAACCAGTGCACACGGCGGTTTTCTGGGACCGGGCTTGGTTTCAGAACCCCTGCTAAACAGCCTATTTCTCCAGCCAGCATGCCCATACCTGCCTGCTTCACAGAAGGGAGCAGTTTAGTGAAGTACCACCCAGCACCCATCTGACAGGCATCTGTCTTTGCTCAGGAACATGATCTAAAGGTAAACCATATCAATATAACATGGCAGTGATTTGATATTCAATGTCCTGCCTCCCACAGGGGTGAAGAAGCAAGCACAGAGAACAGGACGAGGATTTTTCGAAGGGAATTCTCGAAGGGGCTGGGAAAACTCGAAGGGGCTGGGAAAACTCAAAGGGGCTGGGAAAACTCAAAGGGGCTGGGAAAACTCAAAGGGGCTGGGAAAACTCAAAGGGGCTGGGAAAACTCAAAGGGGCTGGGAAAACTCAAAGGGGGCTGGGAAAACTCAAAGGGGCTGGGAAAACTCAAAGGGGCTGGGAAAACTCAAAGGGGCTGGGAAAACTCAAAGGGGCTGGGAAAACTCGAAGGGGCTGGGGAAACTCGAAGGGGCTGGGGGAAACTCGAAGGGGCTGGGAAAACTCGAAGGGGCTGGGAAAACTCGAAGCATGGAACCCGCCAGGCATTGCACACCTGTTTTATGCTGGACCCTGTCCAAGGTTACCCTCACACTCTCATGTTATGCTGGCAGGGTAGTGGCTTAGATTGATTAAAATAGCCTTGATCGTTTCAGTTCTCTGTAAAACTGCACACTTTGTAATTCACTCTAATCCCCAATTAGTGGAATCTGCCATGCCCATCATAGCAAAAAATAACAATAAAAATAACATATAAAAGTAACATTAAAAAAGTAACAAAACATTTTTAATGATTCCACTGATACAGTAGATCATCTGAACTTGTTCCCGCATTTGTATAACGAAAAAAAACAAATTGCATCTCTGAACTAGGCCAACAGCCAAGTTGCATTGACTATATATAGCCTAGCTTTTCTCCCTCGCTCTTAAGCACAGTCTCTTCTGCAAGGTTGTAATTTAGACCTACTTGGTGACATAAGAAAATATGGTTTCTCCCTAGGGTGTATAAACTGAAGACTTCCCTGACATCAGTTTTAAAAGCACACATCCCAGCAAAATAGCCATGCAAGGCATTAAGGCCAGGTGTGAAGGATTAAGGCCAGGTAAGGGGTGGTGCATCAAAAGTCTGACTATCAGAAAAAGGGGGACATGTCCTGCAGGGCAAGGTTCTGGTGCATGCACACAGGTAGAACCCCATCGCAGGCAGAACCCCGCCCCGTCACAGGCAGAACCCCGTCGCAGGCAGAACCCCATCGCAGGCAGAACCCCATCGCAGGCAGAACCCCATCGCAGGCAGAACCCCATCGCAGGCAGAACACCATGACAGGCAGAACCCCATGACAGGCAGAACCCCATCACAGGCAGAACCCTATGGCAGGCAGCCTCTCTGACTCAAGGTGCACGATCACAGATATGTGATTAGAACTTAACTGAACATTCTAATGCTGATGTAACAATCACCGCTGAAGATGGAAAGCAAACGGAGTTCTAGGACACAGACTTAGAATTTTGAAGAAAAAACCAAAAACATTCCCAAAAAAAAAAAAAAAACCTGCTCTTCAAAGGGTTAAGTAACGTGGAGCTCCTGCACAGTGGTGGCTACAATAGGGCTTCATTACTCGCACGACATTTCAGCAGGGTAAACAGCACTCCCAATGCACAGAGCTTCAGTTTTCAAAACAAGCCGAGTGTAATGAGCGGGACCCGTCTATAGGCAGCAGAGATGGCTCAATCCGCTACGTGACGCACGTCGGATACATTTACAGGTTTGCGTATACAGATCCCCCCCCCCTTGCACGGATAGGCTAATGGCATGAGAAGAGATATAGAAGTCCTGCGGGCTGAAATGCCTTCCTCCCTAAGGGCATTGCATTACTGCTCGGAGCAGGGAGGAAGGGAGTCTGTCTGCTTGTCTGTGGCCTCCCGAACTGACACGGGCTGTACTGATGAGCTCAGCTCACCATCAGAATTAAACATTATAAACTGGGAGAAAAAAGGAAGAGAATTGGGGTAAAAAATAAATAGCTTCCCCTTAATACACTCCACTATATTAAATACACAAGCATATAAATGTGAATCGATGTCTAAATGAAACCTATGTGGTCAGACACTGCCACCACCACACACTGCATTTCAATGCCAAACTAAACAGGCACTCGGCATATTCTGATCCTATTTCACAACGGCCCAGGCAGTCACCTTACGGCCACAAGAAAGAAAAGCACAAAAGTTTGTGTGAAACCCATGATAAGCAGTTCTCCAATGCCCTGGCCCCCCAAAAAAACACAAGGCACTCCTTAGGCAAAATCAGGGGACATCTGTTTTAATACCTTACTCTGCATTTTCCCTGAGCCGGCTATTTTTATGTGCAACGTTAACATCCCAACAGACTGGAGGGGTTGGTAGCACTCACAACCAAACTAGCAAGTTGGGCAGGCTATGGTATAACATTAACATCCAACAATAGACTGGATCGGCTACAATTTAACATCCAACCAGACAGGACACATTATGGTATAACATTAACAGACTGGATGGGCTACAGTAGAACATTAGCATCCAAAACACTGGACAGACAATGGTAGAACATTAACAACCAAACAGACTGGATGATATAATGCTAAGGCTGTGTGATTATAGATCAGCTAAGAGAGCCTGAGACATCTGGAGGAGGTGCGGACAAAAGGAAATATGGCTGTCATCACAGGTCACAGCATCGACGAGAGTGAGAGTCAGAGTGAGAGAGAGAGAGAGAGAGAGAGAGAGAGAGAGAGATGGGAGAGCTAACTGTAATACTGAAACAAGAAAGCTTATAGATGAAACTTGCTGCTATAATCCAGAATTTCAGAGAAAAAACAAGCATGTAACTCTGAGAATGCAGGACAGCGGGGTTAACTAGTGCAGTGACACCTTCTCACGCTTGCTCAAAGTCCAGGTGGAGAAAGCAGCAGATATTAAATTATAGCTGCCAAGCCTATCTTTACACCTAAACCTGCGCAACATATGACTGACAGTTTGAGCAAACTGCCAGGCTAATTTTCCGGTTAGGTTTTCCAGCCAGGCTATCAGTCTGGCAGTTGTTACGCTGAATAAAGGCACCCCTGCTTTGCAAGACGGGACCAATATCTTCTTGGGAGAGAGTGGAGGAGCAGGCCAAACTTCCGCGTTTTACAAAGAGAGATCAAAAAACAACAAAAAAAAGGGGGAAACACTTGTATTTATGGTATTTATAAGCCAAAACAAGTTGGCAATGAGAACTAAGCAAGCTGAACTTTGGCAATTCATTACACAATGATGTTGAAAAACAAAACATAGAAATAAACTAGCTCTAGAGCAATAATAACAGTCAATGCTAATTATTTACGATTACACTGTACATATTCCAGCATTGAGTACACTGCTACCAGCACGATGATAATGCTTCTAATCAGAACCGTAGCGACCAAATAAAGCATTAAATAGACAATAGAATAAAATCTCAATTCGAAACCTACATGCTGATAAGCTTCTAGGTAGGCGAAACAATTTCAACACTACCAGCTAACTTATGAAACATTTGAATACTGAAAGAGCTAGCTAATTACATTGCATTTGAATAACGTTAGCACTGAAACATTGCCTTGGCTCCAACATGGGCCTGTGTTGTCATCATAAATAACGAAAAAAACACTGCACATTATGGTAACAATATGAGCGAGAAGAGATGAGTTGAAGTCCAGCGATACAATCACTGTGGGGCTTTTTTTTAAATTTTTTTTTAGCAATTACAAAATTTGATGTATATTCCGTTGATATCATAAACATGGGAGGGCCCAGCTATAGTCGTTTATATCTTACAAAAGCATCATCTGAAATCAAGTACTGCTAGCAAGCTAGCTAGCTAGCTAGTTATGTTTGCAATGCTATTAAATCTAATTGAGCATGCTAGCATGCTAACCTGTCTGCACATATGCATTAAACATATATTCCATGCAATTAGTGTCAAGACAGCGTAAACTACCTGATAATATATTTCTAGCAGTAACGCTACAATATTAGCTCCCGGGCTAGCTAGCTCATTTCCCAGCAAGGGACAATGTGACAGTCAGATATTATTGGTGCGTGCCGATCCCCCCCTTCCTAGTGGTGCCGTGAACGTGCAGGGGCCACCCCGTTTGTGCACAAAGTATATTTATGCCGATGGCCTTACAGTAGCTCATATTCTAATATATTAGCGCTGCGAACTCTTTTTACTGGCATGACGACAGAGCAGCTTACCTCTGGATGGAGAATAGGGACACAGCCAGCTTCTTTCTCGTATTCATCCATAGCGTCAGCCATCTTGCTGCTTAACCTCGCTGAGCATTATGGGATGCAAGAGCGACTCGAGGAGAGAAACAAACGCCAGGGGGGCTCTTTTGGGGGGGGGGAGCTGCGTGAACCCGAGCCCGGGGCTCACCCGATATGGGACTATTTTTCTAGTGTCAACGCTCTACACACATCGTCTTTACCTTGCATTGCGGGTACATCAGCTTGGTAGTTTTTGTACTTATTATTGAGGGATTATGGAGTAATTCTCTTGTTTTAATTCCACAATAATGTGTTAATTATTCAGATGCATCACATCAAATATTTTTGCAATACCGTTCACTCAGATGTATTCAACAGATACATTCAGGATTATGTGAATGAATGCATATGAAAATGATTAGGAGGACAACCATGTAGCTTACACACGCACACCTTTCATTGCACACATTTGTGGGCTAATCAAAACATGCAGCAAAACTAATATATTTTTTAAACTCCATAAACTTCCCCTTTGCCCATTTGTTTGACTGATTGTTGGAGGCTTGTTTGTAAGCAAGTTGTGCAGTTAAATGGTGCAGTTACAACAATTAAAAACCTTATAGTTGTTTGTTCCTCTGTGTCTTTTGACAACTAGAGATGGGCATGATGAAACAAAGTTCTGCATAATTTAGAGCAGTGGTCTGGACCCTCAACCCTCAAAACATGCTCACATCATCATCCTGCTGCGTTTGTGCTTGACTTGAGTCTAGTACAGGCATTACAAACCATTTCTCAAATGCAGAAATCCACCTGTTTTATGAAATGCATGTTTGTCGCTTTGGGTAACAGCATCTGTCAAATGACTGAAAATAGGTCTGGGGAA
This sequence comes from Synaphobranchus kaupii, assembly GCA_029718625.1. NCBI lineage: Eukaryota > Metazoa > Chordata > Actinopteri > Anguilliformes > Synaphobranchidae > Synaphobranchus > Synaphobranchus kaupii. The sequence continues at coordinate 12,603,018 of CM056377.1, read as the reverse complement.
TGTGGGAAAACAGGCTACAATAGAATGCAATAGAATACCCATTAGCCAATGGTGCATCGTGCACAGTAGAGGTTCTCAGGGAAATGTCCGTTCTCAGGTGACATTTATTCTAATGTAATATTAAGTGGTGGGAATCTTCTTTGGTATACTCATGCAAGAACATCGACTGTGATGCAATAGCTGAATTGCCATTTCATTTTTTTTAATTTTTATATATATTATATATATAAGGAACCCCCCTGTGAATGCTGGTTCCCTTTCCAACCATAACGGCAAGCCCTGAATTGTAACAAGCTGTTAAATGTGCATAATTAAGACACTTTAAATATCCATTGTGCGATCATTTACCCTTCTTAAGGCAACATCATGTCAGAAGCAGCCATGCAGGCCCTAGATAACTATCGCACATTCACATCCCAGAACTTTTAATCAGTCAAACCAGTCAATGCTTTTGTTTAACTGCGGTACGGCAAATGATTCCTTCAGAATGAGTCTCCATTTTTTAATTGACAGGGGAAATTAGCGGGGTCCTAATTGCTAGAAAGTGTGGGTACCTGCCCGTTGCAACTAAACCACTTGTGTCAAAATTAAGAGCTCAAAGCAAACGGCATCAACCTAAACTTTTGGGAACTATTTGATAAACTAATATGCTGTACAAAAGCCAGCATACATAGGGGGGCCAAAGAACCCCATACCATTGATGTTAGGCATACAAATACCTAGTAGGAAAGAAAAATTTTTTTTGGCCAACTATCATGGTTGTGAATAACTAATACAACTGCTTTTATATCCTATTTATGAAGGCAATTGGCAAATTTTTTATTTTTATTTTTTTTAAAGTCAGATAACTATAGATTCCTACCATTGACATGCATAAACCGGTAGCCTACACTAGCTACTAGCCGATTTAACTGATAGCACAAAAAAAAAAAGTAAGAATGTGATGTCACAACAAAGATGACGAATTAGACTAAACATAGCATGGGTTGTCTCGGTGGTGTAGCCTGTAAGAGCACCGTCCACATGCTCCACAACCGTCCATGGTCGGCGGTTTGAATCCGGTTGCGCGACCTTAGTGCATGTATCGCCCTCTCTCTCGCTCCCATTCTTCCCCGTCGCGACACAGTGCTGTCCATTAAAGCTGAAAAGCCCTAAAAAATATAACTTTAAAAAAACGCATATATTAAAAAATAAATAAATAAAGAATAAACATAGCATTTGGTGGTCAGGTACACTGTGTTGTACAAAGCTCCAGCAAGGCCATTTTTAAAAAGCTGTTACTTTAAAAATAAATAATAATAAAAATAAAATAAAAATGAAAGAAAAAAAAGGTCAGAGGGTCCTTGGCTGAGGTTTTGGGAAAGCTGAAATGCTGTGTGTGACCAGGGTACCAGGCACCTTGACAAAGAACAGCATGGTTTACCTGGCCAAGAGCATTTACTCAGGCGTGATTATTTATAATTAAACATATTTACCATATCGCCCACCCCCCATACACACACACAAACACACACACACACACACAAGCAAACACGGAAAAATTGAGTACACAGTTTATTAATATTATTAATAGTTATTTGTATTACTATGCATTATCACAGTAAGCATTGCTAGAGTGAGACGCTAATACTGTCCTATCTCTCAGCATGGAGATATACAAAGTTACACAGCCTGCTCGTAAAGAACACAGAGCCACGTCTTCATCGTCATCACCACCATCATCATCATCATCATCATCATCATCATCATCAGCAGCGGTACATGCCGTACACCGGCAATGTTAAAGAACACAGGACTGTTAAAGGGGTTCTCTTTCTATTTAGTCTATTGACTATTCTATTGACTTCTACTCTTGGCAAAGATAAAAAGCGTCAACACGAACCTTCAGAATCTTACCTCTCACATTATGTACAATTGCATTTCTCATCTCTATAAAAAGGAAAAAACACTCTACAGTACAATTTCAGGATATAAAAATATATTACAAATCTGCTCAAATATTTACAAGCAACTATATCTCTATAAATGCTTCAAGGCTTCTACAAAGATCAGTGTGTTACACTGTTGTGTAAAATGAATACTATTAACAATTCCATCTAGGAGTAGTAATGTAGTAATGTAAAAAAAAAAAAAGAGGGAGGGAGGGAGGGAAGCAGATAACACAATCCTAAACGCGTCTTACTCAAGTTCCACACTTGATACTATGTATTTATGAAAGTTATTACAACCACAATTTGGACTGCATACTTTGGTGCAATTGAGACTTTTTGAAAGACAGGAAGAACACCTTTCTGGTTGGGACGGGTCCAGTGGGTTACCCTTCAGATACAGCAGCAGGCGACGACAGGCGCATCTTGGGAGCCTAAAAAAACATCCTAAAAGGCAGAGTTCCACTTTAGTTCCTCATACGCACACACGTTAACTTAATACTTTAGCGCCCCGTTACTCAAATCGCAGCCCTTGAGGGCAGAGAGCTGGGCTTTCCACCCTCCCGTTACCTGGGAGTCAGGTGTGAAGACAGTCTGGCCAATCAGTAGCACTAATTGTTCAGTTAATTACCTGGCAGAAAGGAAACCAGGGGCGGATTTGGATTCAAGGGTGAGATTTCAGTATCTATACTTTAGTGCCTTATACACACACACTCATTCATCATTCATACAAACTCATTCATTTAGCGAGCATGCACACGCACACACCATTCCCTCAGTGTGTCCGTGGGCACAGTACTGCAGACTCACCGGTATATGTTGGGGTTGAGCAGCACGGCAGTATCTTGGGGAAGCTGGGACAGGTGCACCACCTTGGTCTTTAGCTGCGGCCGGTCCGCCTCATTCACCCACACGTCTGGCAATCTGGCACACGAAAAACCAAAAGCCCGCAGTTATAACACGCAACCCAGCCACACAAAGCATTCCTGTGAGAGGCAGGGGCTGTGGGCTGGGATCTGCGAGAAGCCCAAAGACTTTAGGAGGGGGGTGTAGCTGCTCTTTAATTAGTAAGAGGTAAGTGCTCACATGTCCTCCGGAGTCCAATGCAGTAGGACCTTCACCTTCCCAGAATCCTCCTTTCGCCTGGCAATTACCTACACAGGAAGGGGGAAAAACAAAAAAAGTGGTCAGGTTCAAATCAAGTCCATCCTGGGATTGAAAATACACAAGTCACGTACTTATGGAAACAGATCCACAGTAAACCTCTGTGTGTCAGTCAGCTATACAAATGTATTCAAATTCAAGCAACTAAAATGACTGATTTCATGGACGAATGTTCTGATCATCTTATAAACGTGATGTGGGAACAGCACTTGCCCATCTGAAAGCAGCAGTGTCAGCATGTGTGACCTACATCATTTCCAGATCAGAGTATTCCCCTGTCCCCAGTCCGATCAAACTCTGCGTGAACACAACACTCCTAAGCCAAAATTAATTACTGAATGAAAGAGAATTTTATAAAGTACCACATGAGACTCATTGTCAAAATGTCTTTCAGTAGAACAAGGGGGCGGAGGTGGGATTTTTTTTGGCTAAAGATAGATTTAACAGATAGCAGTATCCAAGGTCATGTAGCAGAGCCAAAGCCTCAGGGTGCTCAGACATAGGCTTGATGCAATGCTAGATATTCTCCAGACCGGAGGTAAATGACGAGCCAAATGGCCTGTTCTGCTCGTCGTCGTCTATTTTTCCCTTGTTTTCCAAGCTTCTGCACACCTCTGCTGCCACCTGCTGTCTGGAGAAAGTACTGCCCGTATGACGTTGTCACATCCGACCGCCGCGGACAGACTCACCGTGCTGTGGAAGACCACACTGTGCCCGTTGCCCTGGCTATCGATGTGTGTGGCCAGGTTCAAACAGATGGCCCTGTGGCGGATGGCATCCATGGTCTGAGCGTCAAAGAAGTCGTGCGGCCGAGCTGGAGGAAGTGAAGGCGGGGAGTGTCATTTAACATATGAAATATATACGCACCAAGATGACCATGAATGCCTTTGACAAGGTTTGCCATTTTAAGTGCCATACAACAAATTTTTATATTTGTAAAAAATAATATTTTGCAATATTTATTTTGTAAATCATTGTATCAGAATCCTCCTTTGCAATGTACTCTGTTATTTTTAAGGTAAGGGAGTGCAGAGTGGAGAGTGTAAAGATGATATCGTCTTTATTGTACATTTCTGCTTCCTTAAACAAAAAAAACTGAAGAAAGCCGTTACTTTTAAATTACTCAGAACAGCTTGTTTTGCTAAAATGAACAAGTTAAAGAGCGAGCTGCAACATCTAATAGTGGCAGCTATTAGACGGCATGTTTTATTCAATTCACGGTTATCAATATGGAGGCTTCTAAAAGATTGTGTGGAAGAAGGGAAATTGTTTGGCAGACTCCACACACAGATGGATTTGTGGAGGTCCTGACATGCATAAAAAGCACTTACGCAGGGAGCGCCTCCGCTTGTTCTTCAGTTTCCGCCTCTTGTTGAGGCCGGCTTTGGACGGAGACTCCTCCTTCAGCTTGGGCTGGCTGGAAGGCTTGGACGAGTTCTGCTGGCTGAAGTGGGTCGGAACGTGGCGCGCTAGCCCCCCCTGGGAGGCGAAGGTGGCATTGCAGCCTCCCACCACACACTGCAGGAGAGAAGGACCACGTGAGGTCAGAGGGCAAATATTCAAGACTACTCACGGCCTGCCGGGTGGCACGTCCGGCTAGATCGCTGGTCCCCGGTTCAAGGACTGCCCCACTACCTGGAACTGAGCCACGACCATTCTGGCCACAGGTTTTTAATGGGGCAACAAATTTGGCCATTTCATCACCAAGGGAACGGGGTTTTCAGTTGCCAGGGTCCCTTGCCCTTCACTGTGTACAACAGCGACTCCTGTGGTGGATCAAGCAACTGCGGGTTAGCCTGCGACAGCTGCACACGTGCTGCAGTCCACCCAGTGCAATGACTGCACAGGTCAACAGGTGGCGCCACGTCCTACCTTGAACGGTTTGTCTCCGCTGTGTGACAGCATGTGTCTCTGGAGCCAGCTCTGGCTGGTGGACGGCGTGTTATACACCTTGCAGCCTTTCCATAAGCACACAAATACCTGCAGGACACACAAACAAACAACACCTTAAACACTGTTACCCGGGGCAACCGAGACAACTTTGCATTTTTAAATCATTAACATGCCACGCCTGCAAAGGAAAACCATACCATGTTTAAACGGTGTGCTCATACCATCAACATTCCATGAAGAAACAATACAATTTTCCAAGGGAAGCCAAGAGCAATGACATAATCCATAGCCAAGAACACAACTCCTAATCCCCTCCATCTACAAACACAAGCACATACAAACACACACACGGCAAGAGAAGCTAAACCGGATAAAATAATGGTCGGCATTATACAGCCGTTCACTTCCAGCTGTTGTGAATTTCAAACAGGAAGTCTGGACTATCCTCCACATCTCTGCCTGCAGCCAGACATGCGGTCAGCTAGTCTGAGAAAATTTGAAAAATAAAAGAGCACTGAGACTGACTTGGTTATGAAAACAATCTACAAACGACTAATTTGTACAACATGTGATTCAATATGACAATTAACAGCTGATGGCTACCATCTTTAATATAATAAGAATACAGACAGGTGACAAATTAATGGAAAAACCAGCATAAAGTGTCTTCGTAAGGTGTTGGGCCACCACGAGCCACCAGAACAGCTTCAATGTGCCTTGGCATAGATTCTACCTCTAGTCGAGCATAGATTTTAGTCTCTGGAACTCTACTGTTGGGAAAGAACACCATTCTTCCAAAATACATTCCCTCATTTGGTGTTTTGATGATGGTGGTGGAGACTGAGTACTGTCTAAGACCTTGGTCCAAAATCCCCCATAGGTGTTCAATTGTGTTGAGATCTGGGGACCGCAAAGGCCATAGCATATGATTCACATCATTTTCATACACATCAAACCATTCAGTGACCTCTCATGCCCTGTGGATGGGGGCATTGTCATCCTGGAAGAGAGCACTCCCATCAGGATAGAAATGTCTCATCACAGGATAAAGTTGACCACTCAGAATAACTTTGTATTGATTTGCAGTGACCCTTCCCTCTAAGGAGACAAGTGGACCCAAACCATATCAGTAAAATACCCTCCACTGCATAACAGAGCCACCAGACCGCCTCACTGTAGGGGTTTTTCCTTTAATTTGTCACCCGTCTGTATACACCACACACACACACACACACGCAATTGAGTACACAAACATAGTACATTGATTCACACAAGGGTAATGCGACTAACTGAAATCAGATATTAGAGCACTGTACCATCAAAACTATTATCGGTTCTTATGCGTGAGGACAGGCCAGGATGGACGAGTTAACAGGTTGTATACAGGTTTATATCAGGTCACAGACAAAGCTGGCGTTACACGTGTGAAAAGCTGGCGTTACAAATCAGAATTCAGTTAATTTTTAGCATCACTGTACCCGAGGCTGACGAGATGGTTAAAGGCATTTGTGTTAAACAATCGAAATAAACTAGGTATATATTAAACTGAACAAGCAATAAACACACGGACAGAACGGACAGTGAGAAAACGGAGAGAAACCGACAAAAAGGGAAACCATGAAGAGAAAGAAGCAGGTAACACAAACAGACGGGGAGAGCGAGAGAAGGGGGGTGAGGAGTAAAAAAAGGAGGGAGGGCGGGGTGTGGACTGACCCCCCCACGCTGGCCGTCCACGTGCAGGCCCCGGATGTGCTCGGCCAGGTCCGGGCTGGAGTCGAAGCAGATGTGGCACTGGTCCCAGCAGCAGGTGTACGGCACGCTCTTGGCGGAGGAGGACGTGGCGCTACCGTGCCCGTTCATCATGGCGGGCGTGGAGCGACCGCTGGATACGGTGCTCTCCATGTCCATCAGGGTGCTGCTGATACTGCAGGAGGGAGACAGAGTCACAGAAGAGTCAGTGCAGTGCCGCGCCAGGGTTCTGCACAAGGGAGAGTCACAGAAGAGTCAGTGCAGTGCGACGCTAGAGTTCTGCAGGAGTGAGACAGAGTCAGAGGAGTCAGTGCAGTCCCACGCCAGGGTTCTGCAGGAGTGAGATAGTCACAGAAGAGTCAGTGCAGAGTCAATCAAGGTTCTGTTGGAGCAGTCTAAAAGCCATCTCAAAACTTCTAACTAGTCCATAACTTATCTTTAACAACAAATTACAAAATATATTTGTAATATTTTGTTGTTGAAATATATACAGACCAATATATTTTGTTGTTGAAATATATACAGACCAACAACCTGGGTTGGTGTTAAATAACCCAACAGATTCCAGGCAGCGCTGACGCTGATGAATAAATAAACCTGTTATCAAAAAGAGGCCCCTAGCTCCAAATGAATTCAATAAATTCAAAGCAACAGCAGAAGAGATCCTACCTTTGTGGCCAGATCTTTGCCCATAAGAAAGTGAACCACCTCAGAGAGTACGAGTTGTGCGACTATGGACCAGCTGGAATGTTCTAAAGCAGGACTCTATGCAGTGTGAAAACTGGGCAAACGTTATTACGTTCCAATAAAAGTCTATATTAACTCAGTGCTTAATTTTCCATTTCAATATTTGTTACAGTAATCTCATCTCAATATAAATCCCTCTTCCTGTTAGGCGTTGACTCAAATCGTCAACTGGGCTGGAAAACAACACGTTCTTTCCTATTGAGTCAAATGAAACGTTTCCAATGAGGTTTATAACTTGCAAAGACATTAATATCAAGCAATAAAATAAATTAAAAAATGCCTCTAAAAATAACGATCGCAGTTTGTAATCAGAAGGGTGCAAATAAAGGTCTTCCCAGTTGGGACACTGCCCGGTGCGTAAAGTATTTCACTTTATTAAAAAATATATATATATATATATATCCAGTTGTATACGGACAAAAGATTAAATGTAACGCAAAGCATTTCCACGTAAAAGGGCTAGGCCTACTATTCGCGAAGGTAATGTGGCAGCTATAACTGGTTCGCTGAATTAGTTGGACTGGTGCGGTTAACGACAGCTCGGCTTTCGTTTAATGACTTCAGTCAATGAAGCACTCATCAGTAATGCTAAAACTGAGGTTCATCTGTCGATCCCCAATTTATAATAGAGATCCACTGCCCTTATTCTCCTCCGTCCTTGGAGACAGGTGGTGCTGGCATGTCCATTTGTTATGCTAAACCGCTGATGCTGACACTCACACAAACAAAGCGCCCGAACCCCCAACTGTGATTTTGGATTTGGATGGTAGGCCAAGCGGTCAGGGGGTGGGGGTCCACAGTGTGTGGAGAGGGATTATAACTACAATCATGCACTCTGAACAGTTTATAAATAGCCGAGCAGAACGCGCTATTACTGCTCATAATTCACCAGCTACATCGTCTGCGTTTTTGACGCAATTTTGTGGGGGATTTTTTTTCTAACCTGTCTTCCGAGTCCATGCGGCTGAGAGGCTCCCCGTCCAGCAATGACATCTCCACACCGGCTCGTCCCATGACGGCGTCGCCACCCCCGCCGCAGTTTTTCTCGGGGCCATCATTGTCTTTGCTCGGCTTAAGGGAATCCGTGGACGATGTCTCCATTTGTTCTCGCTTCGGCTCTTTCTCCGGGCAATGTCCGGTGTCGCTGCCGCTCGCTGGGCTATGATGCAGAAGACTCTCCTCGATCTCGCAGCCCATCTCATCTTCATCATCATCCTCCCCTGTTGCTGCTACGGTTTCGGGAACAAGAGGTACAACGAGAGGCTTCAAGTCCCCTTCCTCTTCGTCTTGTTCGCCGTTCAATCCGTCCATTTGTATAGCCTCTCTTTCGCCCGGTTCCTGATCTGGGGTTTGCGGGTCGACCGTTTCCTCCTTGGCGTCTCCTGATAGCAGTGCCCCGTTTGGAATGCTTTGTGATGGGCTATCTTTTTCGGCACTGTCGGTTGTAGTGGAGGCCATTTTTTTTTAAGTGTCTCGTCGCACCACGAAGTTCTGCTGTAGCGGTGTAGCTTTCACATGGGGTGTATTGCTTTTATCTTGGCACAAGACGCATCGCATCGTGATTGGAGTACGCGCACCCACGTGATACGTACGAACCAATCATTGGCGAGTGTACGCTTTGTGCGAAGCCCAGCGAAAACACTCCCACCGAACAACCAGCACCGTCCTAGAGGTTGGCCAGGGACGCGTGGGGAGGAGAAATATGACGTCCAATTCCCTCGTCGTGAAAGCTTACACGTGTGAGAGTTCACTGAATTGCCAAGGTTTCTTAAACCCATTTAAAATGAGCTAAAATATTTGAATCCATTGTGGACATATTCCACAATCTCTCTCAATTGGCACTGTCGTGTTGCACAAATCATTTTCACTTTTGAATCTGCTGCAAATTGCATTTGTCTTTTTAACTTAATTAAATTAAATGTTATTTGTATTATTGTTAAATGAATTTACATAACATTAATTTAATGAATAAAAAATCATTTCTAATTTGTCTCTTTTACTGTGATTTCTCATTCTCCATAGCTTCAACTCAATTTTACTTCAGTGTTTAGTGTATTCAGTGTTGTAAGTGTAACATGTGAACCATTTTTACCATTCTTGCCCCAGGCAACATATGCTTAAAACCAGGTAGCATCAAGAATAAAAATGCAACAAGCATTTTTAACAGAAACGTATACGCCACCCGAACGATCTAAAGTTCCCTATGTGTTGCAGAAGAAGACAACAGTTGTATTTCATGGGCCTCTGGATCTTGAGCAATGGCTCACTGTAGAGGACATGCATTAGAAGAATTTCAGCTTCGGGCTTTTTCTGAGATGAGAAATAGCCTTTTCCTTTCACCGTGCGACTCTGGCTCTGAAAGTAAGCCTGTCACTTTCTCCAAGTGTCTGCAGTACTGAACTGAAATATGCGCTTTCATCATTTGACTCTGGCTCTGAAATCAAAAAGTAAATGTTCATGTGTTCTGAAAAAGAAAATCTGTGAAGCAGTCAGAAAATACATGTGTTCTATATCACTTCCAGTCCTGTAACACTGGCCCAAGGGTAAAATGATTATAAAAAAAACATCTGAGAATAGAAACATCAGCGTTTATTTAACATGATATAAAACAGATGTCATATGAGCATCTGTATGTTAGCAATACATAGCATCTATACGTATATCAGTTCTGCTCATTGTGTGCTGTACAGTATATACACAAACATCTTGTACACTTTTACACTTTGTACACAGAAATCTAAGCCCTGGAGTAAGGAAACCTGCTTATTGCTGTTTTAATTTACATGTGCTGTTTAGTCTTTTCCCAGTCCAAGGCTCGAAACCATGCAGAAAACAAGAACCTAAACTCTGAAGACTATTCTTTTGTCTTCTCTTTTTAAATATAAAACAAAGGAACAAGGGACATTCGTGTGTGTCGGCAACAGCCCAAAATACTACAAACCTGTCCAACTGCACCAAGAAAGCAGCACCTTATTGAATTATAAAGCAATTATGTGCGCGCACACACACACACACACACACACACACACACACACACACACACACACACACACACACACACACACACACACACACACAGACACACACCATATATACTCTGTTAATAATTCAGTTTGTACACTGAATTACTAAAATTGTTATTTTTCTGTAAGATACAAGAAATAAAGAGATCAAACTAAATTCACGTTAAAAAAAAGGTACAATAACTGAAGTAAAAATAAGTATTAAGGTTAAAAAATAAAACATAAAAAACCAGTATAATGGCTGAATTCCTGAATGGTTAAAGTAAAATCCTTTGTGTCTCTCTTTTTGCTTATGGGTACACCTTACTGACTGCTACAGATAGGCAGGCCCTCCCCAGAGGAAAAGGTCACATTGGTGCATGTGCACCTGTAAGATCTTATTTCTTGAAGCTTTCTGTGAAGGCTAATGGTCAGAGCTAGAATGGACCAAACAATAATAAAAAATAATAATACTTGCATGGGGGATTCTGAATAAAGCCTTGGGCTGTGTCCGAATCAGAGCCCCATCTACTGAGTCCTGTGTACTAGCAGAATTTGTACTGTTTACTGCATACTGTTTAGTATGCGACATGCAGTGCCATACTATTATCAGCGAAAACCTGGAAATAAGTATGTCTTCTGGGGATTTTAAGTACACTACATTTTGAGAACATTTTGTCTACTAAACAACTTTCTCATCCCGTATACTCAACAAGCATACTCAATAGTATGGAAGGGCATTGATTCAGACACAGCCTAGATTTTTATTGAAGTCAGAGGTTATGTCAGGCAGGTCTAAGGCCCCCAGAGAATTAGACCATGGCTGCAATCGAAAACAGTTAAAAATGCATACTTCCTTCCTTGTTCCCTCATCTCCTTGTAACCTAGAAGGAGTTAAATGGCTTCCATGACAGAGAACATTCCATGAACTTTCACCTTTGTCTCCTTTGGTTAAAGAACAATGCTTCCTTTGCGGAAGTGAACTTGGCTATAAATGACTGCAAGTCCCATAAGTAATTGAAAGGATGATGAGAAAGTTGGTGGACAAGTTTCAGCAAGGAGAGAATGAATGAAAGATACATTTTACACTAACAATGACTGCAGGCCACAAAGAGCCATAAATACATGTACTACACCATGAACAAATAGCTTGTATAGATGGAAACATAATAATGATTAAGTAAATAAAAGAAGCCAAATGTTATTAATTCCACCAATCATTCAATTCAATTATATATTTTCATTGCACTTTAAAATATAATTTACATAACAGAATTGCCACAAAGCACTATTTATAATTAAACTCTTGTTCAAAACATAAGTTTTAGAGCACAAATATGCTGGACGCTTCTACCTCACAGAAGAGCAATGTCGCCATAAAATAACACTGGACTGAACTAACATATCCGGTTTCTTACGAGCTTTGCCTCCCTTCCTTGTGACATGTTCGCAAGGTAAGGGAATAAGTAAAAAGTATTTTAAAAAAGTATTCCAACGTGGCCGGTGTGACCGTTGGCACAGTTCGTATGGACAGACACATATTCACAGGCTCGCTGCAGTTTTTCTGTGGGGTCTGCGTAGTTGGCATCACGTTGCTCCATCCCAGCATTCCTCAATGGCAGATAGATCTTTATAGAGGTCAGAGGAGGGGAAAGGGGGGGAGGGGAAAGGGCAGATGAGCAGCCAATACGACCACAGGGAGAATAGGAAGTAGGCGGAGCAGCCATGTGCTGCCAATCACGTTACACAAAATAAACCAATCAAAAGGCCACACTGCACAGCAGAACGTAAGAGGGTTTCACTGTTTAACAAGCCACGTCTGTTCCTCCCTTATGGAAAAAGAATATACTGCAGTATATTGTAAATATATCAAAACTATCATCACAATATATTTAAAATATACTGCAGTATATTACATTTCCGTAAGGGCTACCATAGTCCTGGCATGCATTTATGAAAGTACCTAATTTCAAGAACAAAGAATGATATATATTTCCATCCTCCAAGCACATGTTAAGTAGATACTCTATATGACTAGGAAGCTCTCCAGGCGAAATCAAAAACAGTTTTGAGTTTGAATGCTGCTATAGTATGGTTTTCAGTCCTCCTTCTTGGATCAGCAGGGTTAGGTCCTTCATCTAACAAAACAAAGACAGTTCCAGCACGTCATTCTTGTCTCTTTAATTAGGGAAATCCCAACTGTTGATATCATCAACCACCAATGCAAGGGCTTCATAAGTGTTCCCTACATGCAGGGAAGCAGAGCCTTCAGGTTTTGACTCTTTTGTGCAGTATAATTCTTTCCAGCGGGTGGCAGTAGTTCAACAATGTACTTATTTGTCTTAAAATAAAGATTCTGCTTAAAACTAAAAAAGTATCCAGTGTTTTGTAGTAAAAATGGGACACTTCAAATCTAGAAAACAATCAAATCGGTAAATATGTAAATATTGAGTATCCAAACAACTAATTAATAACAAATTAATAAAACATAAATGTAATTGTTTTGTACACAGGATTGCTTATCACTATTTCACGTCTACCCATTGTACCAAATGCCATTGAATTGACTGCATGGATCTTGCATAGTTTTAGTATACCTAAATATGAACATGCTACAAAATGAGAGAAAACTGTGTGGTCTCAGGTATATACACAAACTTTACTTCACTGCTGAGAGTTCTTACTGCTGGCGAAGTCTGAAAAGAAACCACTATTGTGTGTGTGTGTGTGTGTGTGTGTGTGTGTGTGTGCCAGCCAGTATGCATACCAGCACGTACATTACCATATAAAACATTTCCTTTCTGGTGAAAGTTGGCCACGAATGTACAGCTCACTGATATGCTAAAGGAGTCTGTACTTACTCAGTGTACTTACTGTCTGTACTTACTCAGTGTACTTACTGTCTGTACTTACTCAGACTACAGAGCTAAACCTGGGGGGAACTCCTACAGAGACTACAATTGCATCGGTGTCTCTTGAGCCATACAGTCTATCCCGGCATGAAGATCCCTGCATGAAGCCCCAAGGGAGGTCTTCCTAGATGCTGCTGCCCTGGGGGGGTGGGGGGGGGGGGGGTGGGGGTGAGTTCAGGGTATGCTGTGAAGCCTATTGCAACAAATGTTCTGTGAAATGCACTATATAAATACATTTGACTTGATTTGTTTTGATAGCGGCACTCACCGGCGAGCAAGGCTTCGCCTGTACACAGCGACAAAATTATGCAGCTACAGCATAGCCAATGAAGTCATCTACCGCCAGCCCCATCGCCACCATGCTATAGGTGTGAGACACATAGAGCTGCTACTGCTGTCAGCAAACAGCACTGAGGTGAGAATCATAAGATGTCTCTCTCTCTCTCACCAAAAAATGCAGCTCTCTGAATAATACAGGGCGTACACTGTAAAAAATGTCTGTGTAAGTGTTTTAGTCTTGTTATGAGACTTAAAATCTTTTTCTTTTTTTTCGAAAGTGGAAAACAATAGCTAGTTTTAAGTTACTTTTTGCTTGACAAGTGAAATTATTTTAGCCCACTGGCAAATCTTGAAATGAGTAAAACTCTCTCACCCCACTTTCAATCTTTTTGTCTTATTTAGCAAAAAAGGTAACAGAAATAAGATTCTAAAGTCTAAACATAAATTAAGTGTATTATACGCACATCCGTTACATGGAACAGGACAGCAGACTGGGGGTCCACTGTTGTGAGACCAGGGTTTGAGGAGCCTTGTGAGAGGAAGTAGGCTCTCTTACCAAGGGGGGGGGGGGGGGGGGGGGTCTCTACACACACATGAAGTGGGACCCCTCGGCCAGTTGGGGCGGTGTAGACGGTTGGGTTGGGCACAGGGGTAGGGAGGGCAGGCTTTTCACTGCAAACACACAGAAAGGACACAGAAAGATCAATGCTGCACTCCTGCATGTCCACTGTGTTGACTACTGTGAGACACAGCCAGAGCTGGAGAGGTCAGGGACCAGAGAGAAAAAGTCCTGCCGTGTTTGTCTTCCACCCATGGACTCAGCCAGCTGCTTTCACTAATTAGTTCTACCTCCTGGCTGAAGAAGTGTGCCAATTAGCAAATCCAAGTGATAGGAACAAAATACGAGAGCACTTTTACTTTCTGAACCTGAATTTTGCACCTCTGGATACAGCATGTATGCACTGACTGTGTCCAGTCCCTATTGAACCTTAAAAACACACGCAGGGTGTTCAATACCAAAGTAAAGATAAAGTGTGGCTAGCCAAGCCATCTGAGTTAGAAAATCCTCTAGCTTCTTTTAGAAGTCATATGGCAATACTTTGATTTTCCCAGTAAACTCAACATTTTGACTTCTTAAAACATTTATATGACGCATAATTGTGAGAACATTAACTTTAGAGTGCCAATAAAGTTCTTCATTTTTGTTCTTCATCAAAAGTATCCTACATTTAAAAAGAAAATGGCAACCATAACTGGAATGATCTGAAGCATGCCTCGGAAAACCAAGATCTGAAGCCCTACTGTCTGCTGTGTGTGTCTGCTCTCCCTTCTGCTTTGGGAGCCGTAATGTCCCCGATTCACTCAGAATGCATGATTATTAATGAGAGAATATTTCACAAATATCTGGAGACCCCTAAAGGATACAGAAGGGATCTAGGCAATTACCCTCCGATGCAAAACACTCCATGCAGAAACTGTATCATTAGAGCAGCATAGTGATATGACTCAATGGCTGAGCTCTCATTATAGCTCGACCCATTAACGAGTTCATTGATCTACTATTACCTTGTTGTTTCAATAGGCAGTGTGGATAGGAAATCTTTATCCTGGGCCTCTTGTGTGTACTGAGCTCCTGGGTTTTCCATAAAGATGAAAAATGTTTGTTTTTTTTAAAAGAAATGCCCTGAGCGTACAAAGAGGATTTGGTTGGGGAAACAACATTGGGTTTCAAAATCTACACAGCCAGATAATTTTCAGCATGGTCAGTAATGTGTTTTTGAATAAAGGATCAGTGTTTCTCAGTAGCTAGAGAATGTATTTAAACTACAGGTGCATTATTCACAACTGGAAACTGGCCGCACTTGTACCCCGTCCCCCCCCACCCCATCTCACCCTCCGCTCCCTCCCGCTCACAGTTGTTGATCAGCTGCTCCTGGTCTTGCTCTGTGACCTCCTCTGTCTTGGGCTCGGGGTTAGAGTTCACCATTGGCACCGCCCTCTGCATGCTGGGACACGGACAGAGGAACAGTTAAGCACACATGAGCATGCACACATGCAGGCGCTTGCACGCACTCACACACACGCACGCACACACGCACACACGCACGCACGCACGCACGCACGCACGCACGCACGCACGCACACACACACGCACACACACACACACACACACACACACACACGCGCACGCACACACTACTCCTGTGGACAATCTGTTTTTCAGGTTTACTGTATGAGTGTACGTATATTTGTTGGACTTTTGGCTTAAGATGTCAGGGGACTTGGAAAAGGATTGAATGCTGTATGTCTCACAGAGCACCTGTTTCTGACCAGAGGGGCTTTGATCCCATCCTCCTCCTGGATCCGAACCTCCGGCAGCTTTGACTCCAGGTGCTGCTCCTGGGGTTGGGGAGGGGCTTGTAGAGGCTGTGGGTAGAAACAGCACAATTATACAATCTGATCACTGACAACATGTTTCACACAGACAGAATTTCATAAATGTTTTAGTGAGTAAATAAGCCAGGCACTTTTCATCATAATTAAAGTGTGGGTGTGTTTGTGCGTTTGTGTGTGTGTGCATGTCCAGTGGAGCACAGACATACCTCCAGTTTCGAAACCTCTTTCAGAATCTCTTGCTCCTTCTCCTGCTCCTTCATCATATCCTTTTCCTGTTCCTCCTTCACTGGATTGTTTTGGAGTTCCTTTGATATCTCGTTCACCTGATCCTGTCTGTTCACTTGCAACTGTTCCTTCACCAGCGTCGGGTCCTGCGCTAGCTCTTCCTCCTGTTTATTTGTCTGTTCCTCTGCCTGTACCTGTGTTGGCTCTCTCTCCTGTTCATTCTTTGGCTCCTCTTCCAGGTCCTTCTCTGGGTTCTGTTCTTTCAGCTGTTCCTGCCCCTTCATTTGCTCAGATTCATCCTCTTTCACAGGCTCCTGTTTCTGTTCATCCACCTGCTCAGGCTCCTGTTCTTCCACCAGCTCCTGTTCCTCCACTGGTTTTTGCTCCTGTTCACCCACCTGTTCCTGCATCTGGCCCTGCTCCTCTTCCTTAACCAGCTCCTGTTCCTCCAGTGGCTCCTCCTCCTGTTTCTGTTCCTGACGCTCTACTGGTTTTCGCTCCTGAACCTCCACATGTTCCTGCATCTGTTCCTCTATCTGGCCCTGCTCCTGTTCCTCAACGAGCTCCTCTTCCTCCGCTGGCTTTTCCTTGTGTTCCTCCACCTCTCCCTGCTCCAGTTCCTCTGTCTGTGCCTGCCGCTGTTCCTTAACCAGCTCCCGTTCCTCCACTGGCTCCTCCTCCTGTTTATGTTCCTTAACCAGCTCCTGTTCCTCCACTGTCTCCTCATCCTGTTTCTGTTCTTTCACCAGCTCCTGTTCCTCCACTGGCTTTTGTTCCTGTTCCTCTGCCTGTGTCTGAGTCTGTTCCTTAACCAGCTCCTGTTCCTCCACTGTCTCCTTCTCCTGTTTCTGTTCCTTAACCAGCTCCTGTTCCTCCACTGTCTCCTCCTCCTGTTTCTGTTCCTTAACCAGCTTCTGTTCCTCCACTGGCACTTGTTCCTGCACTGACTCCTGCTCCAGTTCTTCCACCTGCATTTGCTCAGGAGACTCCCGTTTCACAGACTCCAATTTCTGTTCATCCATCTGCTCAGGATCCTGTTCTTTCCCCAGCGCCTGTTCCTTTGCAGCCTCCTGCTCGTGTTCTTTCACTGGATCTACCTTCTGTTCCTGTTCATTCTCTGCCCCCTGCACCTGTTCCTTCACAGTCTCCTGCACCTGTTCCTGTTCATTCTCTGCCCCCTGCAGCTGTTCCTGTTCTTTCACAGTCTCCTGCACCTGTTCCTGTTCATTCTCTGCCCCCTGCAGCGGTTCCTGTTCTTTCACAGTCTCCTGCACATGTTCCTGTTCTTCACCAGGCTCCTGTACATGTTCTTCATCTTTCACAGACTCCTGTCCCTTTTCCTGTTCTTTCACAGTCCCCTGCATCTGTTCCTCATCGTTCACAGTCTCCTGCACCTGTTCCTGATCTTTAACGGTCTCCTGCACCTGTTCCTCCTGATCTTTAACAGCCTCCTGCACCTGTTCCTGATCTTTAACAGTCTCCTGCACCTGTTCCTGATCTTTAACGGTCTCCTGCACCTGTTCCTGATCTTTAACGGTCTCCTGCACCTGTTCCTCCTGATCTTTAACGGTCTCCTGCACCTGTTCCTCCTGATCTTTAACAGGTTCCTGCACCTGTTCCTGATCTTTCACTGCCCCCTGCACCTGTTTCCGATCTTTCACAAGCTCTGGCAGCTTCACTGGATCTTTCTTCTTCCTCCGCAGCGTGGCCAGCAGCTCCTGAAAGTCACAGGGGGCCTCGTCGCTTCTCTTATGGCTCTGTAACAAACACCACGGCCCATTAAAACCACTCTGGACAAAATGAGCCTCAGGGAAAGTGCTGGCTGCCTGCATAATGCATTTATAATTCAGCCACGCAAAAGCCATATAGCCATGTTTGGAACGTCCAACTAAACACTCCTCCTGGGTTTAAATATACCTCCAGTGAACTTTAAATATGCGTCTTATATCTGTAAACACCTCATGTGATTATACACAAGTTATGTTTCAGGGAAGTGAAATCGTATTCATGTATGCATAGTGGGACCACACATAGGGGCTCCAGCCCTGCACTCTTCACATTTAATTCATTAATATCTTTTTTTCTGTAAGGAAGCGCTGCCCAATGGAAGACACCCCTTTCATAAGAGGTGTGGGGGAGGATGGGGGGTTTATCATGTGTTCCTGAAGGGTGGGTGGGGGGTAGGGGGGGAGGTGGTGGGCTAAGAAAAAAAAGAGGAAGACGCTCAGGTGCCAAGCAGCGCCCCCTGGTGGTGTACCTGCAGGGTGCGGAAGTTCTCTGACCCCACCCCCACGGCACTGGGGACCTTCTTCTTGCCCCTCAGTGTGCCCTCCTGGTGCCTCCTGATCCGCTCCAGCTGCTCCTCCACACTCATCCTGGGCCTCCCTGTCTCCGCCTGCTCCACCGCGCTATGGGGACGGCCCTGCAGGGAGGATTATAGCACTTACTTCAGCCTTTACCCTATGAGATCAACACAATTTCACTAACAGTTTTTTTAATTTAATCAAATTTATGGGTCAAAAATATATCAAAATCTATCATTGTCCAGTAAAGCTACTGCCCGTCATCAGTAAAACCTTGTTACTTTCTTCTTGTATGAACCTGTAGACTGGGCTCTGTGGGTGTGAATCTTTTATTGATGTAATTAGTGAATGCAGAGCCCCAGACGCAGGGGATGATGAATACAGCGGAATACAGACGAGGGCCCAGTGAAGCAGGATTAATCACACTCAGCGTGCGCTCATCCTCGGAGGCCGTCTCCCAAACTCTGCACCACACAAGTGCCACGGTTGGTTTGGACCGTTTCCTCAACAAGGCGGATAAGAGAATCCATGCCGTCTTTAAACTCCTCGGACTCGAAAGATTCAGCGTGTCGATTCTCTGAGACGACAGCGGCCGTCGACAGACGTTCTAAAATTTGATAGTTCACTCTGACCAAAGCTCCGTCTGAAAACACTTGTAAAACCATTTACACTGCAAAAACCAAATCATTTTAATCTTATATTTAGACTATAGAATTGTATTTCTGTTACTTTTTTTGCTAAATAAGACAAAAAGATAGCCAATGGGGTGAGATAGTTTTACTAATTTCAAGATTTGCCGTGGTGGGGTCAGATAATGTCATGTCAAGCAAAAAGTAAGCTAATATTTTCCACTTTAGAGTAAAAAAATAAGATTTTAAGTCTCATTACAAGACTAAAAAACTTAAGACAGACATTTTTTGCAGTGTAGTCAGCCGATGGCTTTAAGATCCAAACTGCTCTTTAGACATAACGACTGTCCGTGAGGAGTAAGCTCACCGGCTTGAGGTCCGGCTTCCTGCTCTTCCTCATAGTGACGTAGGAAGTGATGCTCGATGACTCCGGTAAGGGGGACTTTGTCCTCGGGGGCACCACCCCAACAGGGTAGGGAAGCCCTGAGCACAGACCAATGGAAAAGGGGCAGCAGCAGTCAGGGAAATGAGCAGGAAAACACTGGTGGTTGCAGGCCTACTCAAAAACGGCTCACCTTTTAACCCAGTAAATACATTCTAAATTCCTACTCAGGAGATGACACCCAAATTAACTAACATTTTATACAAAAGAGGTCTCTTATGAGTAGGTTTCTTTTGAGAAATGAACTCGGAAGGGAAGGGAGCTTACCATTAATTTATATCAGTCTGCTTCTGTTATTCCCTCCATAGAGTCCACAGTATGGTTACATGGGAGTTCTATGTGATTCTCTACTTAGATTTTTGGAGGTTTATGTATGATGTAATGAGGCCCTTGAGCTGAACTGAATATCAGACCATGGATTACAGTGAGAATGGTCTGATATTCAGTCCATTTCTCACAGGTTTTATTTTCGCAGGATAACTGCTGTCCCAGGTGAGCACAGGATGGAGGGTCAGTGACCCCCCCCCAGCGTACCTTTGGTGCCGGACGGATCTTTCTCCACCGCCGACTCCACCTTGTCCTCTGTGTTGATCTCCTCCACCTCTGTCACAGTGGTCAGCTCCGGCTCACTCTTACACAGCCTGTAGTCTGGACCCTGGAGACAAAGCAGAGCTCAGCA
>CM056377.1:12520169-12577669 GCA_029718625.1 Synaphobranchus kaupii | reverse complement strand
CACCTCAACACCATCACATCTAACCCAACACCATCACACTCACCTCAACACCATGCCATCTACCCCAACACCGTCACTACCATGCTAACACCATCACACTCACCTCAACACCATCACATCTAACCCAACACCATCACACTCACCTCAACACCATGCCATCTACCCCAACACCGTCACTACCATGCTAACACCATCACACTCACTTCAACACCATCACATCTAACCCAACACCATCACACTCACCTCAACACCATGCCATCTACCCCAACACCGTCACTACCATGCTAACACCGTCACACTCAGCTCAACACCATCACATCTACCTCAACACCATCACACTCAGCTAAACACTGTCAAACTCACCTCAACACCATCACATCTACCCCAACACCATCACACTCAGCTCAACACCATCACATCTACCCCAACACTGTCACACTCAGCTCAACACCGTCACATTCAGCTAAATACTGTCGAACTCACCTCAACACCGTCACATCTACCCCAACACCGCCACACTCAGCTCATCACCATCACATCTACCCCAACACTGCCACACTCACAATAACACCGTCACACTCACCTCAACACCGTCACACTCACAATAACACCGTCACACTCACCTCAACACCGTCACATCTACCCCAACACCATCACACTCACAATAACACCATCACACTCAGCTCAACACCGTCACATCTACCCCAACAGTCACACTCACAATAACACCATCACACTCACCTCAACACTGTCACACTCGCCTCAACACCGTCAGCTCAACACCATCACACTCACCTCAACACCATGCCATCTACCCCAACACCGTCACTACCATGCTAACACCGTCACACTCACCTCAACACCATCCCATCTACCCCAACAGTGTCAAACCCACTCCAATGTAAGACTGCGAACATATTTTAATGCCTGCAGTGAACCTCCCCCCTGGGCTCTCACAGAGCTGGCCTTGGAATGGGCTGGAGAGCTGTTATAAATCCCAAACAGTGCAGAGTCTGCACACTCTAATGAGATCATTTGTACTGGACATGGTGACCAATGGCTCTGCAGGTCCTTCAGCAAAAATGCTGAGGTAGAAAAACAATGGCTCTCGCTCTTTCGATTTTTTTCAAAAGAAAAAAAAGAAAGCTCATATTAGAAGGCACAGGACTCAGACACAATCTGGAATGTCAGATTCCCAGCTGTAAGGTGTAAAGGCGGCGACGGGTTCGGACACCTTCTCTCTGTAGAGCTGCTGCAGCTTGTGCTCCTGTGTACGAACCACTTTGTCCTGCTCACACAACCTGCTCAGCTTCACCTGCAAACAAGCCCGGAGTTTCACACTTCAAATGATGACACAGTGCACAGATTCACACTAAAGGTGATGTCACAGTGCACAGATTCACATTACAAATGATGACATAGTGCACAAATGTACACTACAAATGATGTCACAGTGCACAGATTCACACTCCAAGTGATGTCACAGTACTCAGATTCACACTTCAAGTGATGTCACAGGATTACGTTTGAAGGGGTGATTCTGTAATGTACTTCTCTGGAGTGAAGTTTGCTATGAATGACAAGACATTAATTTCACACAGAAAGTAATACGTGTCAGTAATTCCATAATAGCACCCTCTGTGTTAGCGTGAGAAATGAGAAAGCCATGGAGTATAGAGTAGTTAGCTAGGTAGGGTGAAATCCTGCAGTAGTTTGAAAGACAGGCCCTCAAACCAAGGGAACAACTAGAGGTCCTGGGGGTTCAGAACAGAATGCAGTGGAACGTGCTCACCGTGCGCTCACTCATTCCTCTAAACCTCAGAGGTAAAACAATATCCTAGTCTCACATTCCCTTCTTTACACGTGCAATTTCATTTCCCCTACTTTCAGCGGCTGGTGGTTACAAGTCATTGTTTTTACTGGAAAGAAGTCATTTTTTATTAAATTCCAATATAGTACTTGTGGGTTCTGCCACATTAGTTCCTCCCAGCAACACACCAGATGCCCAAATGTTTCCTTCTCTCCTCAGTGAGAACTGCGCTTCTCCCCCATGCAGGACTAACTCCACTCTAGCTGCGCTTCTCCCCCATGCAGGACTAACTCCACTCTAGGGCTCTGTGCACTGTAGGATGTAAAAGAGTGAACCCTAACCCTGTTCCTGGAGATCTACTGTGTTGTAGGTTTTCATTTTAACCCTATTGTGGCACACCTGATTCTACTAATTAGCAGCTCAACTGGATCTCTAACTGTTGAATGAAGGTGTGCTTTGTTTGGGCTGGAGTGAAAACCTACAGGATGGTCGATCTCCAGGACCAGGGTTGGGGACCACTGATCTAAATGTAGGACACATTTTCTAATATACCTTTACAACTTTACATGAGGTTTCAGGCCTGTGCTGTGGGGTATAAAACAGCAACTGTGCGAGTGCAGATTACATTGGTGTAACTGCACAGGTGTGCAGGTGCAGATTGCATTTGTGTAAATGCATTACATTACATTACAGGTATTTAGCAGACGCTCTTATTCAGAGCGACTTACACAACGTTTTACATATTATCCATTTATACAACTGGATATATACTGAAGCGATTCAGATTAAGTACCTTGCTCAAGGGTACAACGGCAGTGTCCCACCCGGGAATTGAACCTGCAACCTTTTGGTAACAGGGCCAGTTCCTTAACCATTATACCACACTGCAGCTGTGTGCGGGTGCAGATTTCATTGGTGTAACTGCATAGGTGTGCGGGTGCAGATTGCATTTCTGTACAATTTACAACTCCACCGGTACAATTTACCATTCCAAATTAGGAAGTAGAAAAAAAAAATACATTTATCTGTTCTCTGAAGCAGTCAGACACAATTAGTGATTAATGTGTGCATCTAACTAGAGTCTGAAATCAACTACGCTTTCTGGGGGGAAAGTCTAGGTGACTTTGCAAAAATCTATTTATCTTTCCCTCTTTGAGTAGTTTAAAACTTAAGAGATAAGTGTTATTATTAACTATTCTCTACAGCGCCATCACCGCTCAATTTATAAGCAATTTGGTAGCAAGCAATTAGAGAAGCCACTTTAATTCCCCGACTCTCCAGCAGGGATTTATCTATTTTGTTCCACCGCGTTTCTCCGAAATTGTTTATCAACAAGCTGACAGAGCGTCTACCGAGTCCGTCAAGGTCAATACAACCTTGTAAATTACATCTCCGTCCAAATCCAGAGCCGACCGTAGGCGAGCGATGCGCTGCCAGCAAGGGAGGCGTGTTTATTCTCCGTGCAAAAACGCCGCTGATAATCCGTGCGCAGTTCATGGCAAGATGTATAATCAGCATAGACTCACGCATGCACTGTACACTGATTCAGGTGGGAATTTAATTAAGACAAAAATTAATAGAGAAGCGAGAAGAAGGAACTTTAGTGTTGGCCAGCACAGATTTTTCTGGGGAAAAAAACCAAAGATTCCCGATGTTTTAAAACATGAAACAAAATGTTTTCCGCCTTCTGAGGGAGGGGGGGGGGGGGGGGGGGGGGGGGGGCGCAGTGTACTCACGTCAAGGTCCTGATTGCCCTGCCTGTAGATGTAGGAGTTGTCCCTGTAGTCCTCCGGGACAGTCTAAAAGAAAGGTGCAAAGATCAGAGTGGCAAAACCCCCCCACCACCACCAAAAACACACTTACTGACACATCACAGGAGGTCTACATGCTCACATCTAACGCAGCACTGGGCCTGTTTTGTGGGCCGTCTCCCAGTCGCTGCACACAACATCAAATGTTTCAGCAGCAAAGGATCGTGGGTACTTTGAGGACAGGGACCTAAGCCAGATGTTCACATCAGGAGTGCATCTGACGTAAGTTAGGGTGAGGAAATACTGTGGGCGGTTTAAACTTAAACAGAACATACAGGCAAAGGCCTAATGCTAGACCAGCTCACTGCACTATGGTAGCGTTGCATTGCATCTGCACGGCATACGCCTACATCCCTGGCAAAGCACTTTTACATATTACCCATTTGCACAGCCGGACACAGGTTCAGATCCCAGGGGCAGGACTGCAGCGGGATTCAAACCCGCGACGTTCCGGGTCATGTACATGTTCCTTACCGCCAGGTCACACTGCTGAACTTTATCATAACACTTTATCTACTGCAGTGCATCAAAATTAATAAAGGCTTCAAGCAGGTCTTACCCATTAGTTTGGCTGTCACTCTCAATTATTTCTCAGTTCTGGGCACTAAACTCCTTGAGGCTCATAAACACGGTCATTTAACAGTCGCTTAATTTCATAAAGAACTAGACTAAGATACTAAGTCCAGAGCATCAAAAGAAAGCCTCATTAAGCAAGGAACAAATCTGCGTTTGAATTAGGGTTCAAACACATACATGCATTTGACAGTGAAGTTCCAGCGGCACACGATCTGCCGAGTGTGCGCATTTTGAGACATGCAGATGCCTGGTGTACTGCAGACAGGGATAAAGATGGGCGACTACACCGAGACGCCCCTCTGCTGAGATGGAGATGAAGCTGGTGTTGTGATGATGTCATTCGGTGTGGGGGTGGTGAAGGAGTGCGGCGGCAGCCATGGCACTTTCACACCCAACGGTGACGAAAGTGGCGAAGAAGCAATGCTGCAACTGGCAGTGCGGAATAAGTCGACTCAACTGCCAAACAATCCCTGAGAGGATAGGCCCATGACGCCGCACCGTCCTGTTCTCGCCAACAGTCAGAGATGGAAAGCTAGCTTAGCGTAGCGTAGCGTACACCATGAGCCATGCCAACATCAATCCAACGCCAGCAAGAAATAATAAATAAAATATGGATGAGGACACAGAAAACACAAGACTGAATAAAATGTTGCGAGGACACTGGAGTGAAATTCAAAGAGTTGCCGGTTTAAAAAAAAAAAAACGGAAAGGGGAAGGAGTGGTCTTTTTGCTCGATGACAAACAGGTAGCAGAGATGCCGTTGATTGGCCAGGACCTTACTTGCTGGTAGAGCTGAGGCCTTGGAGCCGAGTTCTCAATCATTGTGTGACTCATGAAGATAAGAGGGTCATTCTCTCTCATCTATTTCAGATTGGAGAAAGGAGAGGGGAAATGCACGGGTGCACAAGTGCACACACACACACACACACACACACACACACACACACACACAAAATAATTGCATACACACACAAACACATACATTGCATGTATGCAAACACACACAAAATCAGTTTACAGTAAAAACAATGAACCAGACACACACACACACACACACACACACAATCAGTTTACAATATACAACACAGACCCTTTCAACTGTCAACCATTCTCTCTCCCTCTCCCTCCCTTTGATATTCAAAGTCTGAGTATTTCTATCTCAAAAGCACATCACATGAACTATGACACATAGTCAATAGCAGAAAAAAGAGAATGACGATACAGTTGACTGGAATCAGTGTGAGTAATATTAGCAAAAATAAGCTCTTTTTGTCAGCGAGAGAACCTTTTACTGACATACCCACATAGGAGTTGCCACAGAAACACCATAGTAACGCAGTACTGATCTCACCCAATAGTGCAAAACACCATATGTGAGCAATCAGTCTTATCTAAACCAAAAACAGGTTACATTGCAGGACACAGAGAATCAATTTTACTGTAAAAAAACAGCATTCACAACAAAGTTTTGTTTACTGAAATGATCAAAAATGTGCATCATAAAGCCATGTTCAGTGAAACAGCAGTGATGGGCCTTTTTAAACATATGGCAGGCAGCTGAATAACTCGGATGGCATTCGACTAAACATGAAATCTATTTCAAATATAATTAGGCCAGCAAGGTTCATAATTCAAACTGTCAGACTCAAAACTTCTGAAAAGCTTATTTATACTAAAGCTGGAGTTTTAAATAGAAATCATGTCTGGAAGGCTACACACATGCACCTATTATCTGTGAACCTGCTTTTGTAATGTGTGTGTGTGTGTGTGTACTATAAAGTGTCACCCACAGTCCCAGGAAGACAACAACAACAAAAACCTACAGATGAGTTTTAAAAAGGAGAAGGACATTGAGTGAAGATTATATATATATATATATATATACAGTATAAACACTACATGGTGATAAGCTTTGAAATAGTTCACAGAATGGCCTTCCTATTAGTTCTGTAGCATAGACAGCAGAGAAAGGGCTGTTATATGTGACGGTATGCTGGGTTGGAACAGTGAATCCCTGGACACCAGACCTCAGGGGCAGAAGACAGATCAGAAAGGAGGTCGAGCTGAGAAAGGTTTGTTTAAGCCAGAGAACAGTGTTGCCAGACTCTCTGGGTGCATCCCAGTACTCGAAAAATGCACCCTCCTTTCCTCCACTACCACCTTCTCACCTCCGGAAATGGTTCTTTGTGTCCTAATCTAATGTTGCTCATTTCATATTAATTAAATAGTAATTGTTACATATTAATTCATGTCTTGATGTGAACTGCAATGCCAGGTACATTGTATACTGTACATGCAACTACTGGTACTTGAGACGTACAGGCAGTTTTGCATACTTCCGGGTAGGAAACGAGTGGAGGAAAGGAGGTGAGGAGATATTGGGGTGAAGAATATTGGGACGCACCCCCCCATCTCTCTCTCTCTCCTCTTCTCTCTTTATCACTGTCCGACTCTCATTTTCCAAATGTCTCTCCTCAGCTGCTTGGCAGACAACCTCCCGTCGTTAAAAGTCTGGTTTTTACAGAAATATTTACCTTTTAACAGGTCATTTTCTCTCTTTTCGGTAAGTACACTTTCCCATATATCTTCTGCCAATTGCCATTTTGAAACTGTTGCCTTCCATGCAAGTTAGACTGACGAAAGTAAAAACACTTTTTTTTTAACAGGAGCATATTCTGACACTCTGACGCTCTGATCAGCCGATCTGCCACCTCCACCTGTGGACCAGTCGCCGCCGTGAGGGTGTGAGGCGTTATGTCACACCCCTCTCATTTCGCGGCTTTTGCTAGGCTTATAGTGGGGAGGTGTAAGACAGGCACACAGAGTGACTGATATATAAAAAGCACACATATCCTCCACTGAGAGACGGACTCATTCTACCCAAACACGCAGCACAAGCTCCCACCTGGCTGTCCAGAAACTGTAGGTTCCTCTGCAGGTGATGGGAGAGCACCTCATTCTAGCGTCGTCAGCAGCAGCAGAGACAAAGGGAAGAGAAAAGAAAGAAAGAACGAACCAAAGGACAAAAGAAAGAAAGAAAGGAAGAAAAGCAGTAAGAATGGAGCAAGGTGGATAGTGGGACACAGGACATTTCAACTGGAGATTTGCCTTTCCAATTATCAAAAATAAAACGAATTAATTCACTACGTGCAGACAAAGCCGAAGAGTGAGAGTGAGTGAAAAGGATGAATCAGCTTCAGATAGACGAGGAGATCAATGAACACTACATACGGTGCAGAGCTGCAGTCTGATGAGGTTCAGTTTCGCATGGTCCGTGGCATGTAACATAACACGTATAGCACGGACAGCAGGAGGTGCTGTGACACACTGTAGCACACGCGATAACACGCAATGCAGCGCGTTAGGCGAAGCGTGAAACCACTTCACACTGCAATACTCCTCCCAGCAAGAGGAAACCATACTTAATTACAAGTAATTAAAAGCAATTAAAAGTGCTAAGTGCGCAATTTCACGTCCGCGAAAAAGCCCACAGGTTATCGACCGCAAAGAGGAGCAGCTGATGATATGTGTTAACCCTGTGTCAACCCTGATGCCCTGGCCACATCTCCAAACTGCTCCTCAACATCTGGCTACCTGATGTTGAGGAGCAGTTTGGAGATGTGGCCAGGACATCAGAGTTAACACCCCTACACTGAGCTATGAGCCTTGGGATCTTTAATGAGCACAGTGAGCCAGGACCGTCAGCTTAACGCCTCGTCTCCAGGGCAGATTGACCTCTCAACAGCTGGAAGGCTTCTGTCCTTAATGTGCAGTTTGTTTTTTAAAAAGTAAATTACAGAGTATCAAAAGAAGTCCAGAATATCAAAAGAAAGCCTCATTAAGCAAGGCCCAAGTCATAAAAAACTGCATTTGAATTATGGGTACACATTAGTGTTAAAATTAATCACTAGTACACATGCATTAGCAATGATGTGATTTATCTGTTTGCAAAGAGATGTCCTCTTTCCATTTTGGGCCGTGTTTAGCCAGAGCTGGGTAACCGTCTCTGTGTAAGCGTGTGACCAGGACACAGGATAACCGTCTCTAAGGAGTGACCGTGACACGGGGTAACCGTCTCTAAGGAGTGACCGTGACACGGGGTAACCGTCTCTAAGGAGTGACCGTGACACGGGGTAACCGTCTCTAAGGAGTGACCGTGACACGGGGTAACCGTCTCTGTGTAAGCGTGTGACCAGGACACAGGATAACCGTCTCTAAGGAGTGACCGTGACACGGGGTAACCGTCTCTAAGGAGTGACCGGGACACAGGGTAACCGTCTCTAAGGAGTGACCGTGACACGGGGTAACCGTCTCTAAGGAGTGACCGGGACACAGGGTAACCGTCTCTAAGGAGTGACCGTGACACGGGGTAACCGTCTCTAAGGAGTGACCATAACACGGGGTAACCGTCTCCAAGGAGTGACCGTGACATGAGGTAACCGTCTCTAAGGAGTGGCCGTAACACGGGGTAACCGTCTCTAAGGAGTGACCGTAACACGGGGTAACCGTCTCTGTGTAATGAGTGACCAGTGAATATGGAGATGGCGCATGGCACACTGCACACACAGGATGACCTCTGACCTTTGGGTTGTTGCCATGGATACTGAGCTGCAGGAGCTGCGCTAGAGTGTGCTGGCGAGCGCTGCTGAGCTCGGCCTGCTGCCGCCTCAGTTTGATCAGCAACAGGGTCAGCTCCTCGGGCTGGGGGGGAGGGGCCAGGGCGACAGGGTTATCCAGTGGGCCTGGCTGGACCCAAACCAAGCCAAACCAAACCCAGCCGGGCTCTGTGAACTCAAACCGGCCAGGCTGAACCGGTCTAGACAGGTTGAAAAGACATTACGTAGGATCGCTCTGTGCCGCGCCATGCCAAGCTGTGCTGTGCCAGGGTGGCAGGTGTTGGCGTGATCAGACTTGAAGCCAGAAAGCTGTACATTTGAACCCTAGGTGGTCGGGGGGGTGGGCTTCAGTGATACTACAGTATTATTGGATTATCCTGCAGCATACAAATATAAGTCGTAATTTAACTGGATAAGGCCCACTTCACACAAGAGTATCACCCAAAAATAATTCTCACCTTTGTGGTGAATGCAATAGCAGGTGACAAAGGCCTGATTTAAACAGGCCTGACCGACCTGAGGAATCGCAGAACAGTATCCCCAGCCACAGCAGAAGATATAGTGCCCAGGCCAGCCTTCTTCACATGTACACGACACCCCATAATGGGAGCCATTTTGTTTTACTGCTGCGTTTGGTTCCAAATGGTATCTGCTAAGCGACAATGGCAGATTACGCCGAAGCACCATCATATTTTCATTCATTCTGCCCCTTGTGGAAGACAGTTTTAAACAGGCCCGCATAAAAACTGTCCACATCCAGCTCCTTCACCGTGTTAGACAGGCTGAAAGTACAGTTCAGCACATCGTCTGACACTCGTCCAAATGCGCAAGGACTTCTGGGAAAATGGATAATGTTGCCATCATTTCTTTCTGTCTGTGTGTGTGTGCACATGTGTGTGTATCAGCATGAATATATCTGTGTCCACGTATGTATGTGATGTCTGTGTGCATGTACGTATTTGTGTGCACATATGTGTACATGAGTAACTTTATTTGAATATGTGCAAGTGTGTATGTGTGTGCATACGGCGTGAGCATGTGTGATGTCTGTGTGTGTGTGCGTGCGTGCGTGTGTGTGTGTGCTTTTCTGCTCTCACACTTACCGTTTTCCCATGCAGGCCCTGTGTGGCAATGGGCTGAAGCTGCACGGCGGAGGTCAGATTCCTCCGGTCAGGTGGGTACACATACTACAGGACACAAAGGCACAGAGCATGCCCACGGTCACGGTCACCGCCACGAGCGGCCAACTGCCACATTAAAAACAAAATGTTTACATCTGTCACCAGTCAAACGCCGCGCTCCGGCGCCAAAATCACGCAGAGTGTCAGCTGAAGGAATAAAAACAATAAGCGTTCTGGCATCGAACCACTCGCCGCCCCCGTCGCGCCAATTACACCGACCGCGCAGTTCAGCCAGAAACAGTTCTCACAGTTTTAAGTACTTCAGAACGCATTGCCTCTGGCCAAAATCAAACGGGCGCAACCCAAATACCCAACTCTGAGGGGAAAAAAGCAACAACACCAACAACACCAGCGCCTCAGTGCCAAACAGCACACTCTCTTTTTGGGGCCGCACGCGGCACCTTTCCCAAACACTGCCTTTTGGGAGACGTGACATCACGTGCAAATAGCCCCGCCCCTCTGCAGGGGCAGCCGTGAGGGAGCTGAGGTAAGAGTTCTCTGCTGCGTGCTGCTCTGATCGCGGATGAGCCCGTCTCTTCCCGGGCCGACCGACCGCTTAATCAGTATGACGTTCACGCAGGAAGAGCCCGGCTTTAATTCAACGTGGCAACTCTCACGCTGAAAAGCAGCCGCGAACCCTTCAGCTCCAGGAGCGCTT
This sequence comes from Synaphobranchus kaupii, assembly GCA_029718625.1. Taxonomy (NCBI): domain Eukaryota; kingdom Metazoa; phylum Chordata; class Actinopteri; order Anguilliformes; family Synaphobranchidae; genus Synaphobranchus; species Synaphobranchus kaupii. Next base: position 12,567,017 of record CM056377.1, on the reverse strand, counting down.
CCAGAAAAGGGCCGGTGCCCGCCCATGCCAGAGGGCGCATTCTCAACGCGGGAAACCTCCCCCGCCAAGTCTCCAGCTCAGCGTGCCACTTCCTGTTTGTGAAAAGGGCTGAGTTTAACAGCCCCCATCTGCCGTGGATTACATCCATCCGTATCAATGAATCCAAGAAGAAGGGCAAATAAACAAAGTCGCATACTGTGAGACCGATGTGCGGCTGGTAGGGGAGTGCAGAAACTGCCATCTGAGGGCTTCTTTCAAACGAAACCTTTCATGGCACATCTGCATGCTGGAATACTGACTAAAGAGCATGAACGCTCCATCTAAACGAATGAGAAAAACAATCAGTATTTGATTCAGCAATTACCACTGCAGAAATATAACAGGTTAGCGTATAATTAAAATTCTCTCCCTCGTTATTCTCTCTCAATGCGACCGCAGTCTACAAAAAACACTGGTGATATCCCTTAATCCAATAAACAAACTTTTTGATGACGTATCTGGGTACTTTATTTTTTCTGACTCATTTTATTTATATGCAAATTCCTCTCTTCCCGAAGCTCTCTCTGTAACCAACCAATCAGCACTCTGCCAGTTTTCAGCCAGACATAACGAGTGTAAATGAAGGGAATCAAAGAGGAAAAAGATCCGTTTCATCAGTTCCTGGTGTGATCTGGTGCAGAGACTTTAGCCCAGCAGGGCTTCCATACCTTTGGGATTTGAACTAATGATGCGTTAAGGCCACTGAAGACATGCTGAGAGAGATAAATTAGGCCCTGCAACTAAATACAAGGGAAATGACTGCAGTAACCACAGTATCCTGTAGGGGTCGGTGTTAGCCAGAGCCAAACCTGGCAGGCACGAGGTGCTGGTTGGGACATATGTGTACACACACACACACACACACACACACACACACACACACACACACACACACACACACACACACCACACACACACACACACACACACACACACACACACACACACACACACACCACAGTTCCCAGAGAAACACCTCACACTGAAATGAGGACTAACGCACATGCTCGCTGACACGGTACGCAGATATTGCAAAAGACGTGGCAATGCCGTTATGGCTTTCATACGCGGGCCCGTCTCCCCAGTGCGAAAAGCCGAGCGGGGCGTCCACATTCCCCAGAGATGGAGGGGGGGTGGGGGGGGGGTCCATACCTGGGTCACGTGTGTCCTGTGGCGGCGGTCCATGGTCATGACCCCCTGGTGGATACGAGAGCTAAGCGCGGGGGGGCCGTCGGTGCCGTACGAGCCGAACGACGGGTAACCCTGGCAGTGAGCCAGGGAGCCGTGAGACGGCGAGAGAGGGATGGACGGGGCGACGCGGTCGGAGGGGCGGAGCAGGGTCCGGGGGTTGGGGAGGGTGCTGTAGGAGCCCCTGAGGGGGGGCGTGCTTGGTGCAGGCCTGCCGCTGACGCCACTCGTAGAGCTGCCACATGGTGTCGTCCCGCATCGATCGCCGCTTGTCCACGGACGAGGCGGGGGGGCCTGTCGTACAGGGAGGGGGCCAGGCTGCAGACGCTGTCGGGCCGCATCATGCTGTTTCGAGGAAGCGTGCGGTACCCCTCAGGGTAGCGTGGTACTCCCTGCGATCGCTGGCTGGGCATTTTTCTGGGCAGAGTCAGGTAAGATGCAATGCTGAAAATAGAACAGAACAGAACAGAAAAGCCAAATGGGAACTGTTCCCTGGGGAAGGCTCAATATAATATAAACTACAACTCCCATAAATCACTGCAGCCCCCCCCCCCCATCTCCTTACCTATCGGTATCATCCTCTTGCACCCGCCCTCTCTGGATCCTCACCCACTGCTCCAACTGTTGCATGGAGCTGGTCCTCTGCATGCTTTTTTCAGGCTCTTGGGGTGGGGCCTGAAAATGGGCAGAGTCTCTCTGGGTCACGGCCTGGGAATGGGTAGATTCTCTCCTGGGATGGGTCTGGGAATAGCTGGGGTGTCGCTGGGGAGGGGCCTGGGATTGGGTGGAGTCTATCTGGGAAGGGGCTTGGGAATGGGTGGAGTCTATCTGGGGAAAGACCTGGGAATGGGCGGAGTCTATCTGGGGAGGGGCATGTGAATGTTTAGATTCTCTCTTGGAAAGGGTCTGGTAATAGCAGGGGTCTCTCTGGTGAGAGGCCTGTGAATAGGTGGGGTCAACCTGCGGAGGGACCTGGGAATGGGCGGAGTCTCTCTGGGGAGGGGCCTGTGAATGGGTAAAGTCAATCGGAGGAGGGGCCTGTGAATGGGTGGAGTCGATCGGAGGAGGGGCCTGTGAATGGATGGAGTCTCTGTTGGGAGGAGGTTGGGCAGATTCTATCTGTGGGGCGAGCTGGGATTCGGCAGATTCTATCTGTGGGGCGGGCTGGGATTCGACAGATTCTATCTGTGGGGCGAGCTGGGATTCGACAGATTCTATCTGTGGGGCGGGCTGGGATTGAATAGATTCTATCTGTGGGGCGGGCTGGGATTCGACAGAATCTCTCTGGGAAGGGGGTTGAGATTGGCAAGATTCTATCTGGAGGGTGGGCTGGGATTGGGCAGATTCTATCTGGAGGGTGGGCTGGTATTGGGCAGATTCTATCTGGAGGGCGGGCTGGTATTGGGCAGATTCTATCTGGGGAGGAGGGGGCTGGGAATGGGCGGGCTCTCTATGGGGAGCAGCTTGTGAATGGGAGGAGTCTATCTGGGGCATGACACAAGAGGACGCCGGATGGGGTGGGTCACTGCCCACCTCCGCCATGTTGCAGTCTCCTGATCCATTCAGCTGGGGAGGCTTGTCCTGGCCAGCCTGCTGGGGCGCCGCGCTGCCCTGATGGGAGCACGACGTCACAGCCGCGACGATGGCGGCCGCCTGGCTCGGCTGGAGTCTGGCGCTCCGGGCCTTGGGGCGTGGCTTCTCCCTCTCCACCCCGTCCATCTGGAAATGGCACCTCTCTCCATCTCTCTCTCCGTCCGCGTGCCTCTTGTCCTGGAAACACTGGCCGACCGCCTCCCAGGTGCCGTCCTTACAGCGCACCTCAGGCTGCGACACAGCCCGTCGGCACAGTGTGCTGTTCAGCTCCTGTGGGAAGCACTGCTCCAGCTTCTGTCTACAGAGAAAGAGAGACTATACAGGACCACTATGCACAAGGAAGGGACACTTATGAACAGGAGGGTATGTGTTCAAATCCCAACGGCTTTAACGGTTCTAACGTGTATCCAACTTACACAAGACAATACACAAATCATAACAATATTTACAAGTGTTAAAAGTGTATTGCATGGACTCTATATTTTAAGAAAATACCACAGAACAACATCACTGTTTTACAGGTAGATTATCGGAAAGGTCTGTTGGCAGCACAAAAGCAAGCGATTAAACATGATAGGCTACTCCTGCCTCTGACATCATCGCTGTTTCTACCTCTTGATTGGTTCTATGTGCACCAGGGCCGCGTCAGTCATCGCCTTCATCCACGACTCCATGTCTTTGGCCATGTCTGTGCAGAAGTAGTACGTGCGCATGTTGGGATGCGTAGCCTGGTTGAAAAAGCACAGGATCAGTGCTTGAGGAATCTGAGCTACCTGCAAAAAGAGAAAGCATGGAGAGAGAGAGAGAGAGAGAGAGGGGGGGGGGTGGTTGTAGTATAAAATTTATCTGCCTCTAAGGTAATATACTACACCCAATCACATTGGTTTGATACATTTTCTGGTTGGGCTCTGTGGAAATAACATTGCATAAAGAGAGATTTGTGAACTGTGATGTGATTGGACGCAGAGAGGCATGTGGGTTCTGTTTGGTGGAGGAGACAGTTGCTGATTGGTTGCAGACATTAAGTGCGTGTCGACCTGCCTCTATGTGCTGGTTCCTCAAGATGCTTTAGCGAATACGTTCCCTACTATCGTAAAAAATTGTTGTTTAATGAGCTGTGTACAACGTTGCACTGAAATCTAAGGCCTCTGCTGTTATACTACATTACAAGATGAAATTTACAGGTACCGTTTTTTAGGGAACTGGGATTATGAATAATGAAGGTTTTAAACTCGAGTGGGACACTGACCAGAAGCCTTCAGGCAAGGTACTTACTTCCAAATATGATGAACTACAGACGTACAGCACATGGAAATCTCTGTCTGTTGTGTGCAGTAATGTGTGGACAACCGATTGTGAATGGTGCTGTATAAAACGAAGATGGAACTACAGGTTGACGGACCATGATTTATCATGTCAAAAAGGGCCGTTATGTAGGCCTCTCCGCAAAACAAATAAAACTATTCAGCCGGAGATCACAAGCAGCCACTGAGAGGCAGCTGACGGATCTGCGGCCGAGAGCGGGGAAACCATTAAAAACTTAAGATATTGAAAAACAGAAAACAGTATTTATAAACTTCAACATGTATATAAAGGATGCAGTGTTTAATCCGCTTGCTGGGAAGGTAACAGACAGCAGTTTGTGCAGTGAATGCCTGCTGAATGCGTCACTCGTGTGAAAAAACACGTCTCAGCCATGACACTGCGGCAGCTATAACACACGGAGCTTAGGTGCCAGGGTGACAGTTCACACACACACACACAGCAAGGAGCTGTGAATAAATGTGAGCACGATCAAGAAAGGTAATAAAATGCGCGTTAAAATGATGTTTTATGATTATTTAGGGTGGGGTCGGACCCAGGTGAGGCCAGATGGCCTGTACGCACGTGGAGCCCAGGCCTGATCAATGTGCCCAGTGCGGAATGAATGAATGAGCGAGTCGTGTGAAATTCGCTTTACATGTGTGAAAAACAAATCTGGGGTGCATCTGGCCTAAGGACTAAGGGGAAGGACGCACGCACGCACGCACGCACGCACGCACGCACGCCTACTGGGGCTAAATCTGAGAAAAAGCAGGTGCTGCTGAGAGCTGTGTGTGAAAGGAGAACAGAATTTAAAAAATAAAAAAAAAGATAATATAAAACAAAAGGCTAATTAATATTCATTCAGAGAAGGGGATGGAATAATAATCTTTTGTAAAAAAAAAGAGAAAGAGATATATGCTTGCAGAATATGCTTGCAGAAAGTGTATATGCTTGCATGTCTGTGAGGCCTGTGTGTGTGTGTGTGTGTGTGTGTGTGTGTATTAAGGACATGTGACTGAAATTACCTTGTGGAGGCCGCGCTCATCTCTGAAAGCACGTGGAAAAAATTCATCTCACTCAGCCCCATAAGACAGAAACCAGGCCACAGTGAGAGAGAGAGAGAGAGAGAGAGAGAGAGAGGGAGGGAGGGAGAAAAGAAGAAGAATGAGCTTAGACAATATGCAGCTGTTCTGAGTCTGAAAACAATTGTTAACAGAGCTTTAAGTGCATAAGTAGGATCATTAGTGCCAAACTCTTTGTGTTTTTCATTCTGACAAAGAGCTCTTCCATTATGCTAACCTCTAACTGACAGTGCAGCACAAGTACTAACACCGGCACGTTGAATAAAATAATGGTAAGTACTGACCTTAAAGGCATACTTCTTACTGATGTGGTCCTCCACAGAAAGCATTGATATGTGAAAGCTTGGCAGGAGAATACTTCCAAGGATACCTTCTTCTTTCTCATCTGCAGAAATAAGGAAACAGCCACTAAAACACCCAAAAGAGCCACTCAGGACCCAGAATAGCCACTCAAGGACAGCCAACCAGCACCTGGAACAGCCCAGAACAGACACTCAAGCCAATCAGCCAGAACAGCGAGTAAACAATGCAAAATAATAGGATGGGTAACAAACCGGACCATTGACCTACAGATGACCTATGACCTTTTTTCAAAAGAACCCATATATTGTTCCTACCTCTGCATGCATTCACCCTGACTTCCCAACACTTCACTAAAGCTGTGCTTGGGTCATACTGTACTGTGCTTGCTGTGGAACTCAAAGGGCCAGTGTGTGTTGGTGGGAATGGGACCTCACCTCTATAGTAGAACAGGCACATGTCAGAGAGCACAAACCACCTCTTCTTCCAGAGCTTCATTCCTGTGCTGTCCTGAGAGAGGGGAGGGACACCATCAATCACACAACCAAGTCAGCCAAGCGCAACATCTCCAGATTCACTTATCCTCACTTCCACCAGATAACAGAGTCCTGCCTCATCCATCAGCACCTCTCACATGATATTCTCCTCCTGCCAAAACAGCCATTTACCATCTATCATTTAGTTTTTTTAGCACTTTTAATTTGCCTAAATACGTAAATAAAGGCTGCTCTTCACTGGGGTAAATGAGAAGCTATCCTCTGGCAGTGTGAATTGATGTTGCTCTGAGTGTAGTGTTAATAGTGCTAATAAACATGGAACGGGAGCATTTATTGGCATCATTTATTGGTACTCAGTCCAACTTGTGAGGAAAAGACCGCGTTTGGTCCTTAACTGTCGCGTTGACCGCGTGAAGGGTGGCCTCAAAGGACGAGCTGAGCCACGATCAAACAGAGAGCAGACAGCACTGGGCTTTGGTTCGGCAGGATACACTGCACTGAGCCCTGCTCATTTCCCGAGCAGGCCCCTGCCCAATGCGAGACATTCCCTGGAGAGATTATGTTATTTTTTTTAATCCTTGTATTTCCTCACTTGGTCGGCCGGTGGCTTGAGGCAAACAATGTAAGAGATAACAGGGGCAGCGGGTACAGCCAATAAGTGAGCGCTTATAAAAACAACCGTTTAAAAAACAATAATCACCCGCCAGATATTACATACCAAAAACTCAGAGCCTAACACCCACCCCTAAGAGCAAGCAACACTTAAAAGACTGAAGCACATTACTGTGCATGTAATATGGCCATATGTGCATGACAGGTTATGTGGAGAAGGTCAGGCACCACGCCTCACTGTGCCGTAAATAAAGCTGTCTGTCCCATCCATCACCGTCTGCACCCTCTAAGATGGACCCAGGGCTGTCGTGAGAAACATAAGCCCTGTGGATGGTGGCATGTGCCAGTGAAGATAAACTGTAACTGATTTTTGTTTAATGACTGTGACTCATTTCCCACAATGCCCCAGCAAGAGAGACTCTTACATCTTGCACTCACAGCACATTAATTTGAATGTGGCATTGAGTATCACTGCTGGTGGAGGACAGGTCCATGTGTGTCCATTTGGCAATGGTAAATATATCTCAGTTAACACTATCAACACTAGCCCTAGTCCTGATTCCTGGTGTCCACTAAATACTTTAACTGAAACCAAATTAAAAACACATTTTCTAAGACTTACTTCTCTTGCAGTTTCTCTCTATCCTCTCTCTCTCTGTCTCTCTCTTTTCTATATATCCTTTGCTCTCTGTCATATCTCTCCTTCTATGGTGTTTGTATCTCTTTAAAAGAATGGATTTTGAATCTCTGTGGATGGTGTGTGTGTGTGTGTGTGTGTGTGTGCCGTTCTCCCTGTGAATGGTGTGTGTGTGTGTGTGTGTGTGTGGTCACCTGCTTGTACAGCCAGCCACTCCTAATCACGGGGGCGTTGGGGTTCCTCTTTATGGAGTTAGACCTCTTCCCAAAATTGTGAATTTTTTTTGAGGATCTTGAAGGCTGAGAATTGAAAATGAATGGAATTGATGTTCACACAGTTACTGATTCATTCCACTTATCAATCCCTTCATATCCTAACTAGTGTACACCCCCCACAGGGCAAGGGGGTTGAGGGTGGGGGGGGGGGGGGGGGGATCGTGTTGGGTGGGGGGTCACTCACTCTGCCTGGGGGGCTACCCGGGTGGGGGATGTAATCAGAGCTGCTGGTGTAGTTGGAGGCGTCGGTCATGGTGCTGACTGGACGGTCCTTCTTCTCGCTCACTGGTGCTTTGGGAACTGGTCTGGACAGAGCAAAACAAACACAAGCTCACACACAGGCAAAACAAACACAAGCTCACACACAGGCAAAACAAACACAAACTCACACACAGGCAAAACAAACACAAACTCACACACAGGCAAAATAAACACAAACTCACACACAGGTGAAACAAACACAAGCTCACACACAGGCAAAACAAACACAAGCTCACACACAGGCAAAACAAACACAAGCTCACACACAGGCAAAACAAACACAAACTCACACACAGGCAAAACAAACACAAACTCACACACAGGCAAAACAAACACAAACTCACACACAGGCAAAACAAACACAAACTCACACACAGGCAAAACAAACACAAACTCACACACAGGCAAAACAAACACAAACTCACACACAGGCAAAATAAACACAAACTCACACACAGGCGAAACAAACACAAGCTCACACACAGGCAAAACAAACACAAGCTCACACACAGGCAAAACAAACACAAACTCACACACAGGCAAAACAAACACAAACTCACACACAGGCAAAACAAACACAAACTCACACACAGGCTAAACAAACACAAACTCACACATAGGCAAAACGAAATGTACCTGCAGGTGCAGTAAAGGTTCTTAAAAAGCTGTCCCATTTTCCCACCTCTAATCTTCAGGGAACAGCCACTTTCAGCTGAAGTGTTTATACGAAGTCTATGATCTGTGACATTTTCTTTTTTTAAAAGAGCTCTACAGCTTTTCGGCTCCTATTTTTCTTTTTTTGGACTTCCCAACCACAATTACACGTCTGCTGAACTGCCCAACACACAGACAGACAAACTTGTGTCCTTCAAAACGCGTGTAAGCCCGTAGCCCCATTCTTGAGTAATGAAGACCAATGTTTGTTGTGAAGCTTGCAGCAGCGCAGTACATAAAAACTGCCGAAACTGTCCCTCGCTTCAGTTCAGCAAGCAAATGGGTAAGTGAAACTACAACTACAACTGAAGTTCCCTCACAGGAAAATAAAAGTTATTCTATTCTATTCTATTCTATTTGACAGCTATGTTTGTTGCTTTTCTGAGGCAAGGCAGAGGACAGACAGACAGACAGACAGAATGACGCTGGCCTCTCAGAGCTGCGTGACCGTGGCTAACGTGATCCAGTCCGAATGCGTTCATACAGTATCTCAGCTCTGCACATTAAATAGCACAAGAAAATATAAATAAATAAAACGTCCTGAAGAATCGAAGCAATTACTCAAACGCTCGCTGATGGACTCCTCGCTGTCCTCTGTCAGCCGTTGCATTTGGCTGACAAATTGAGCCGCATTCAAGTTTATGCGCAAAGTCAGGCGGCAGTATGAAAGGGGGAAAAAAGCCAAAAGCTCTTAAAAAAGAAAACAGGGTCATCCCTTAAAGAGTGCCCTCCCTTTTTTAACCACAACAAAAACAAGAACAATAAAACTCAGCCACTTTCATTGCCTCCAGAAGATGACAGTGAAATTTAACCCAACCCAGACCAGCCTAGCTGATGTGCAGCTGATGTGCAGAACATACCTTACTGGGCCACAGAATACCTTCTGCACCGCATTAAATGCAATGTGGATCACATTGCACCTAACTGTACCATAATATACCATATTGGGCCACAGTATACTGGATCAAATTAGACCCGAATGGGCTTAGCGTATTGGGTCATAGCACAGCTGGTGTAAGTATTAGTCAGTGGTTGGCCATAGCAAATGAAGGTTAATATGTCCGATACAAGCAGGACCCTTCACACAATTAAAACGAGCATTGTGCAGCAGAGTATTTAGATTCCAGCCTCACATTTACATCTTTATACACAATGTGTTCCTCTGGATTTATGAATTCATGAATTTATGAATTTATGTATTCATGAATCACACAATCAGACTGAATTCTGAGTTGTGGTTACCTGCCTGGTTACCTGCCTGGCGCCAAGGCATTGAGACCATGCAGAAGTGCCACACAGAAGGGCTTCCTGAATTTGCTCCGATTTTCAAACTAATTTCATCATTGCAGCTTTTTAGGGAAAGAGAGGGAAGTGAGCCATCAGAAGGGACAGCACCAATAATACACACTCCTCTCTCTCTCTCCCTCACTCTCACTTTCCCTCTCAATTTCAAAGTGCTTTATTGGCATGACAAATACAGGCACTTGTGTTGCCAAAGCAGGGGTTACATAATAAAACTATATACAGTATGTTTATGTAAATAAAATAATAATAGAACTGCCTATAACAAGAATTACAATAAATTATGTTATGTCTTGTGTGTCCCTCTCTCTGTCAACCTGCAAATAGAACACTCGACAAACCGCCAACAGAAAAAATCCTCCGGAAATCAGTTAAAAAGTCAATTTTCGATCCGACTTGCTCCACAGTGCTCCACAGGTGTACGCTGTGAGGTGCTGGATCCGAGATCAGTCGGCACGGTGTGCTACCTGGGCGTAAGAAGGACGATGTGCTACCTGGGCGTAAGAAGGACGATGTGTAATCACACCGGATTGAAAACATGGAGCCCGCTCCATATTCCACACAGGCTGGAGCTGAGGTCATGTGACCACAGGCAGGGATTGTGGTCATGTGACTGCGCGCAGGCCTTCACAGGCAGAGAGAGAAGCTCTCTTGGCAAATGACATATTAATCCTCTTTAAGATAAGCAGCAAGGACACATCAGAAGCTTGTTATCATTAGATTAGAAATACTTCAGCCAGCCTTGGCTGTGTCCATTCTTTAATCAACTTGGCTTTCATTTGGTATAGTGCTCGTTACAACCCATGTTGTCAAAGGGTGTACTACAACATGGGTGAATATTGATGGTCCCTTCGTAGAATGCAAAATCTAATTATGGACTAGGCCTCCTTTGTCATTATAAAAGGACACGTGAATTATGCAATCGTGTCCTTCAGACTCTTTGTAAACACTAAACGGGCTTTCACGTTTGTTTTACCCAACAAACCCTTTGGGCACCCAACGCAAGAGCAGAGTCAGAGGCAGCCCTAAATATTAGGATGTCACAATTTAACATTGTTAACGCAAAATACAAATACAAAAACTTGCTTGGTTGAATGTGCTCAACACAGAACAGTTAGGCAAAGCTTAATTAATCTAGTACTGTGTACTGAAGACCGTACTGCTGGGGCACTGACTTTTGCAGCTCTTTTATTCCTGGGCACCTTGATGTGCACCGCGTAGCTCATCACGTGTGTTATGCCAGCTGTAAAGTGCATTTTTTTTTCTATCTTCTGTGATACAGCAGCATTCATTGTCTTGGATCCCTTTCCCTTTGAGTTGATCTTATCTTAAGTTCCTGGCAGATGGCGGAACATTTGGTCCGTGAGTAAGTCTACAGTCAGTGATGTTTGTGAGGTTTAGGAGCATACTTCTCCTGGAGGGCTGAGGTGCACAGGGAGAACATTAATCCCATAGCGAGGGCCGTGGGCAGGAAATGAGCTGGCCCTCAGGGTAGCCTTGTTATGGAGAGAGGTCTGCTGTTCACCTCCCCTAAATCCACATTTAGACTAAATCCCCTCACAGACTGCATGGTCACCTCCTTCTATCAGCTGCCCCCCCCCCCCACCCCCCACCCCACCGCAACATGAACTTAACCTCTCTGCTAAAAAGCATGCACACACACGCACACAAACAAACAGACACAAACATGCATGCGCACACACAGACGCACAGACACAAACATGCATGCACACAAACGCATTTACGTACAGACACATGCATGCACACACACACACACACACACACACACACACACACACGCACACATTTGACAGGGTACGATCACAGTCTATGCTTTAATTTAGTTTCTGCTGAGCAGTGAACACAGTGACAATGAACAAACAACATTTTTTGAACATTTTGAGTGGCAGGCCAAAACCGTTCAAAGATTGACAGTACAGACGAGTCTATCATCAGGAAATGAAGGGGCCTGGGGAAGATCTTTTCTTCCATGGATAGTAACTGTGACACAAGATTTCCTTTGTTCTCCACAAAGAAACGCATAACGGATAAATTACATCTCTTTCCCTGTATCTGCGCAGCTAACAGATGAGCACTATGGTGGATTTTTGCTACTTGGACAGAATGAAAATTTGTACATCGATTTGTTTTTCTTCCAGGGGAAGCCAAAGGAATTGCTTCATTGTGAACTATAGGGTCAGTGTCTCAATTTCAGTTCCTTTAAAATGGTATTTCTTAAACACAATTACCCTTCTGAGCCACCATACTCAAGCACATACACAGAGAAAAATTAATACAGCTTTTAATGACACACATTTAATACACACAGCTAGCGTCTTGAACTCAATTCCAGTGTCTCTTGGCCTTATCTATAATTCTCCATTTCAACATCACCCTGCTTTACACATGAAACGTCTATTCAGATACAAATTTGCAGGACTGGATATGTTTTCTAGCAGAAGCACACAGATTAAAGCTGTCCATCTTGCTTCTTTCGACCGAGCTTCAATCTAGGGTAAAGCTGACAAGCCAATGAAACACTTCCTTCAGTTTTTCACTCTTTTTCAGACATAACCTACTTGGACAGAGGATACCGATTGACACTATTGGAAAGATACCAGACAAGGATAGACACTATTGGATAGATACCGGACATGGATGGATACTATTGGATAGATACTGGCCAAGGATGGACACTATTGGATAGATACTGGACATGGGTGGACACTATTGGATAGATACCGGAGATGGATGGATACTATTGGATAGACACTGGATGCCCATGGAATAGCAGTCTCCAAAGCTCAGCTAAGCCACTATCCACAAATGTGCACCGTCTCATATTACTCAACTCTCTGAGCGTTTCACAAACAGACATCAATTCAATTCACCTTCCACTGTGACACATTCCACTGTCCTGCAAATGTTCCCAGTGATATGCAGGAGCGTTCTCAAATTTTCCTGGCATGTACAGTTAAAAAAACCTTTGACCCCACGTCTTCTCCTCATGCCATCTGAAAAAACAAAGCCATGACCCCCCCTTCAGTCTGTGGCCATGAACTGTAAGATTCCCACATCACACCACCCTGTTTATTACATAAACTGCTGTTGGGCCTCACTGCTCACTGAGCAGATAATATGTTTGCATGATTTGCCAAAAGCCACTGGAGCCCGCAACCACAATCACACAATGTCTCTGACCGCAACCAGAATGTCTCTGACCGAACCACAACATCACTGACCGCAACCACAATCACAACATCTCTGACCGCAACCACAACCACAACGTCTCTAAATGCTCCTCTCTGCAATCAAAATGTCTCTGACTGCACCCACAGCATCTCTAACCGCAACCACAATGTCTCTGACCACAACCAGAATGTCTCTGACCGAACCACGTCTCTGACCGCAACCACAACATCACTGACCGCAACCACAATCACAACATCGCTGACCGCAACCACAACCACAACGTCTCTAAATGCTCCTCTCTGCAATGAAAATGTCTCTGACTGCACCCACAGCATCTCTAACCGCAACCACAATGTCTCTGGCCACACCCACAACGTCTCTGACCGAACCACGTCTCTGACCGCAACCACAACATCACTGACCGCAACCACAACCACAACATCGCTGACCGCAACCACACCCACAACATCTCTGACCGAACCACGTCTCAGACCACGACCACATCTCTGACTGCACCTGTCTGCAATCACAGCATCTCTGACCGCAACCACAATGTCTCTGACCGCAACCACAATGTGTCTGACCGCAACCACGATATCTCTGACAGCAACCGCTCAAAACTGCAACATCTCAGACTGCTCTCGCCCCAACCACACTCTTTCCGGTTGTAAGCTGCAAATGACAAACATTAAACCTGCTAAATAAGAAGGTCAAAAATGAGAACTTGTTTAAAAGCAAAACTGAAAGCAATTCTTTAATGAGTTATGTTTGTTTTTCATGCAGGAGAATACACATTGTCTCAACATATTAATAAACACGGTCTCAAATGTTGCTGTCTGGCACTTTCCACACACTTGAAAATTATGAACTTCCGTTCAGTCTAAAAAAAGCCTCACTGGTTTGAGCCCTAACCGCTGAAGTGCCTGGTCTGCTCTCTTCTGCATGCGACTGCTCCTGTGGTGCTGCAAGGACGGAGATTTACGTGAAAAGCATGGATTAGTTCTTCAGATCATCCGCCTCCTGGAGAAGGATCATGTACGTCACCTTCTGAAGCCACTCTCTCAGTCCCCAGGAGAGTTTTACGGTTACATAATGCCGAGCGTCAGGAGAATGAGAAACATTTCATTACCAAACCCCCCCATTTTGGGAATATGATTATGCATGTGATTCACTGTGTAATATTCCTGAGCCTGTAGCAGAACTACAGAATAGGATGAGACCAAAACTATGCAAGACAGGACCCAGTCCCACACACATAACAATAAGGCCATTATTCCTCAAAGCCTTTACATACGTAACGTATCTCATTTAGGAAGAACATATCCATATTTTCTTTGCAGTGTTGGAAATGTTATTTTAAGGGCAATTGTGTGTTTGTCACAAAGGTGGGCTGTTCCATTGCTGAGAGTCCTGCAGCTGTTTAAGGTAATTTATTAGCTCTATTAGCTAATAACTTATTCCTAGAATATCAGGTGAGGTCACTTCCTGTCCTAATAAGGACATCCAATCAACTTGAGAGCCACAATTTCTGAACAAATGATTTGTGTTTTCTGCACTTTGCTTTGTAAAATGTAAAAATGTTCTATGGACAAACACATTCTGTGTTTGTGTGCTCTGTGCACTGTTACACACAGTTTATTAAATAGTTTTAATATGCTGTTACAAAAAAAAGAAAAAAAGAGCTGATATGAGTTGAGAATAAACATCTGCACCCCTGCACAGGGTCTAACCGCCTCACTTCACAATGACAAAAAACATCTGCCCCCCTGCACAGGGTCTAACCGCCCCACTTCACAACGGTGAATTCTGTGATCACATTTCAAACACTCTGTACTCCTTCCCTGACAGGGATTAAGGTGATTGCCTTTAAGCATCACAGTCCATTGCAAGCACAGGTGTCTCAGGACACACGTGGTTAGTACAGGAATAATTCAAAGGCCCTTATACTGCTCGCCACACACGCGCACACACACACACACACACGCGCACACACACACACACTCGGATGACTTACTGTTCGCTGAGGATGAAGATGCAGGTGTCTTGTGAAGGTAAACCTGAAACAGGGTGCTTACAGGTCACCTTCTGCTCATTGTGACTGGAGAGAGAGAGAAAGAGAGAGAGCGTGAGAGCGAGAGAGAGGGATAGAGGGAGAGAGAGAGAGAAAGAGAGAGAGCGTGAGAGAGGAATAGAGGGAGAGAGAGAGAGAGATAAAACATAGTTAAATCACATTCCATTGTTTACATGCTTTACATTACAGCCTTTGTACACTAACCACTGCCCAACACTGCTGCCATACAGAATTCCAAAGCAGCCAATCAGCACGCAGAAAACCAAGAACAAGAGTGAAAAGCCACCGCTTCTGCAACTGACACAAGGAATTCGCCCTGACGTTCCAAATGGGATCGAGGCTTTGTTCAGCCTTCTGGGAAGCCTGAAACTGTTCCAGGAGAAACAAAAAGGCAGAAGAATTACGAACACAGACAGTCAGAAGGACAGTGACCCGAGCGTGCGGTACACGCAGAGAGAGAGAGACACAGGCGAACGGCCGCTGTGCCAAACAGGAGCCGTAAACAGAGAGAGAGAGAGAGAGAGAGAGACGATTGCTAGACTCACGCCCTCACACCTTGAGCACTGCGCAGCGCTAAACTTCAGCATGGCGAGCGCGGCGCCTCCAGGATAACACCCAGCACGGCGGTCCGGCGTGTCCCTCTAACCTGCCTGTTTCTCTCGCTGAAGACTGCCAGGCACAGGAGCGCGGAGCTGCTGCAGTCACGCCCATATCACAAGCCCTGAACCGCAGCCTCCTATACTCCCCAACACCCCCGCCAATCTCTCACTCCCGCTGTCCCACTCGGGGCCTCTTTCACACACCACTCATCTATCTATAAATACAATTAGCGCGGCGACACACACACACCATTCTGCAGGAGCTCTGCAGATCTAGCCTTCAGAGGGACCCAGCAAGGCCGGCACAAGGCAATCACCATTGCCTGCAATTATTAGTACCTTATTACACAAGGGAAGGCCATTACCACATATTAAAGGGAATAGTGTTACCAGCTCTTAAAGGGGAAGGCCATTACCAGTTCTTAAAGGGGAAGGCCATTACCAGGCAGAATGCCACTGTCAGGTCTTTGGGGGGAGATTTTACCAGCTTTTAAATTGGAAGACTGTGGCACAGAGTATATTTGTTTGTTTGTGAATCCTATTGAGGTTGTTATTAAGGACATTGTTATGCATCTTCTCCAGGTGAGGGACAGATATTAAAAATGCTACGACGCACCCCATCGACATGAATAAAGAGTCAATAAAAGCTTTACTAGGTCACCCCAAAAAGTGCTGAAAATCAAATCCAAAAAGTAGCAAACCAACACACAGCTCACAGAGCTCCCCAGCCCCCCTGTCACCCGGCCTCTGGCCCAGGAGGGCGCTGTAGCGAACACGGGCTTTAAACACGGAGCGGACACGTGAAGAGCGAGCTGCGGCCTCACATGTGAAGGACGGTGTGTTTGTGAAGCACGGCTCCGGTTTCAGCCCAGGCCAGCCCAGCTCTGTCATTCAACGCAGCCATTACTGTCAATGTCCTATTCCTGCCTCACGCAGACCCAGGAGAGGACTATGATGTCACAAACCCAGTCACTGTAACCTTGACAACCTTGTCCATCTGGTGACATGCACATATGCACACGGTACTGCCATGTTCCAGCCAAGTGTTATATGAACCTTAGTGTTTCTTTTTTAGGTATATTATATAATATAATTCACATTTCACACACGCATGCACGCACACATGCGCACACACACACACACAAGCACAGATGCAAACCCACAGACACACATAAGCAATTCCTGACCGTCACTCTTGATTAAGATATCCATGCTGAGATAAGTTTGCAATAGCAACACAGTGTAGTGCCGGAGCAAAGCCAGCAGGGGTCCCTGGTGTGTAGGAAGGGTATTAATGTACTGAGCATGTTCATTCTCATTCTGTGATCACACTTGTGAATACAGTATATTTCCCTATGGAAAGCAGGCATGTGGCCTTTCCAAAGGCAGCAGTCATGTGCACTAAATCAGCAGACCCTCCCCTGCTCCCCAGTGTCGCTGTGCAGATACTAGAATAATACGCAGAAATTAAGGAGAGCAGAACTGCAATCCTACTACATAGCTGGCAAAAATAAACAAACGTGCATGACTCTAAACTGAAGGGCTTATCACCCTGGTGATAGAAGAGCTACAATACGAGCCACTTCACTAATGCTGTGCACCATTGTGAACAAATATTGCAAATCAAAACACTGCTCGGTTACAGAGCAATTTCCACTGGACTCTAAAATAAGACCAACAAAAAGCAAAACGATAGATCACTGACCAAGCTGGAGCCATCTGTGTCACGTACAGTTATCCCGTTGCACACAAGACCCCTGTGAAAAGCCATAAATCTCTGAAACTAAAGAGATTTGAATGCACTGCAGTTTGAAAGCGGTTCATGCGCCGGGCAGGCGCATAGCTTTGCACAGCTTGCGGTTAGAACGAGTCATGCTCCTGGTCCTCGTGATGAACCTCCCATGGGCACGCAAACCACCCCTAACTGCACACAGATGTACTGACAGATGCACAGAAGCGGTTTCTGTCGGGGGCAGTGTTACGTGCTAAACTTAAAGGGCCACTGCTCCAATGCAGAAGGGGCTGGATGCCCACAGGGACCACTGGAACAACTTGCGTAATCTGTGTGTGACATCACAGAGTGTGCGACCCGTGTGGGACATCACAGATTGCGTGACCCATTTGTGACATCACAAACAGGGCTTTCAAGCTGCAGTTATCTCACTCAGCACCACAGCTGCAGAGCTTCAATGCCCACGTGGGTGTGCTGTACTCAAAATGCTCTCCAGAACAGAGAGACTCTTTCGTCTTTTCAATACTGGTACCGTGCATTGGTTGCGAGGCTGTTTTTCCCCCCTCTTTCACTGGAACAATCATTGAGACCCTAGACAAAAAGCGCTATAGAAACTCAACCTATCATTATTATCCTGCAGAGGGAAAATGTACAAAAGTACCCTGCCACAGCTGTTCTTTGAACACGTCTAACATGCAATTACCTACTGCCAATCAACTGAAAGCATTTCACCATTTGAATACAGTACAGTACAATGACACGCTTCATTTGAAAATATTTAAAACAATCCCTAGGGAAGGTGCACGCCCTACCAATCAAGCAAACCAAGTTTTAGCTACACTAGTGCCTACAAACCCCTGGATGTTGGGGAGGGGCTGAACACAGAAGCCAGAGTCACAGGTGTGATACCAGCTTGGGATGTTACAGGACGGAGTCATTAAAATTTCTTGGCAATCAATGCAAACTTCATCTACGCTTCCCTCCTGCCTCCACTTCCTGACCACGCTGTGATATCATAAAGAAAAAAAAGCCTGGAAAAACCATTCTACAGATCCATATTTTCATCCGCAGCAGATGTAACTCCAAGCTGGGAGTTACTACCGTTGGCAAGAGGAGTTCTTTTTCTTGGATAGGACCACTGCTGCAAAGGCTGAAGGACTTTTAATGAGAGGTTTTATACCCACAACGCTGCATATCATTTCACTCTTTACTCCATGTCCTGTATTATCCTTGTTGACTGAGGAAATTGTTTTCACAGCTCATACCAGGATGACATCCTGCTCTCCTACGTTAGCTCTTTTTGTGAAGGGGGTGGGAGCAGTAGGGAAAAAATCTATTTGTTCAGTTTATGGTTGCAGCAAAAATGTAGAATTATGCTTGCACAACGTATTAAGATACAAACTGTCACTACATCAAGAACTGGGACAGGCAAAAATACACACACACACACACACACACAAACGCACACTTGCACAAACACACATGCACGCACACGCACGCACACACACACACACACACACACACACACACACACACACACACACACACACACACGCACACTATATATGAGCCTCAAATGCTTGCCACTTCTTGGTAAGACTTTATTCAATCTACTTGGTGCATGGACTTGTTTTTTGTTTACAAAACAAGTTAGAGAAGGATGAAAAGAAAATGAAGGATAGAAAAGAAAACTGTTCGGCAGGTGGTCATGGTAACACATAGAGTGGATGAAGACCCTGTTTATGTGGGGAAAATAAAATAAAACCTGAACACAAAAAAATTAAAAATTAAATAAAAATCTTTCCAAAAACACCATTACCCAGGGGGCACTGCAGGACAGGAGGGACAAAACTTGAGAAAAGGAGGATGGATAGAAGCAGGAGGAGATGAGGAAGGAGAGGTGTAGAGATGCTGTTGTCTGGGCATCTTTCCTATCCTGTGAGGAGACTTCAGCCCACAACAGTCACTGTGTTTGGTTCACCCTTAGCAGATCTGTCACTTGCATCTATTTTCCATTATCTTTCATTCATTGGAGTACCTCATCTCCCATAATCCTTACAGCTGAGCCCACAGCATTACACACATGTAGCCTGCTTTTGGGAGATGATCTATGAATTAATCAGTCCTCTTCACACACACACACACACACACACACACACACACACACACACACACACACACTCTTTATCTCTGTCTCTATCTCTCTCACACATAAACACACACAATGTTACCTCAGTAGCTGAATGCACTGAAACATTAAAATGACCCAATAAACAGCCAATCCATTAATGCCACTCAACCGATGAGCCGCCTGTCAGCGTGGAGGAAGAGTTCTGTGAAAGAGGAGCCATATACATGCCTTTAAAAATATGAATTTATGCTGTTGTTTATAACCCACAGATGCAATCAGAGTTCATTTTCAAAGTTTGGAAACAACAGGAGGAAAGATGTTGAAAGCAAACACTGTTCAATGACTTGAACAAAACGAGCCTTTAAAATACGCTATGCAACTGTCAATAGAGAAGGCATTGCCCTGTCGTTTTAAACGATACTGTAGGTGGACAATGAGAGTCGGACAAAGTACGAGGGAATTATAAACAAATAGGTTTCCTTTGACTGAAATGCAGTCTGTAGGCATAACGTCGGTGAATTTTCAAACCCCCAAATACCTCAAAACCAGCCATTGTACAGCCGGTTATCAGAAACCTCCGTAAATATCGAAAATATCCTTCATCATACACAGCCTGTGCCAATTGGAAAAAATATTAGAACTGAAATAACATTAATATCAAAAACAATAAATTAATAATATATTATAATGGTAGAGTTCTATTTTGTGAATGGGAGTAGTCTAAGATCTAAGAGTTATGGAACTATCTGAAGAAGTGACTTTACAGCCCAACTCAAAACATCCATCCAATCATTTAAACATGATATCACCAATCAATTACTTGGTTCTCTCTCTAGTCAATTGCTTCTTCATGTACTCATCATACCATTCACTGATTCTATTAATGTTCTTTCTTGAAAGTGTGAGTGAATATGAGTCATTGTTTACACACAGCCCATGCATCAATGAGTGCTTGGGGAAAAATACAAGCAGAGTTCAGTTACTTTATGTTGGGAAACATACATGTCAAAGGGCTTCAGAGGGAGGCAGAGAGCAGGAGGGAGACAAGGAGAGAGGGAGGTAAAGAGAAAGGAGGAGGGAGAGAGATGGAGAGAGGGAAAGAAAAAAGGGGAGGTAGCGTAAGACAAGAGTTGATCTGGTACAAACTATAATCAACTACCTGTTTACAAAAGCCCTCAAAAGAGCAGATGTAGCACTCCAAAATAAATTAAGCAGAATAAGCTATATGCGATATATCAGAAAAGTATTTATTACTTACAAGAAGTATACAGTAAAAAAAACAACAGAAAACAGTACAATAACACAGAGAGTCCACCAAGTCAATTAATGCAACCCACAGAATCAAATCAAATCAAATCAACCAATTGTCACAATACGCTTCACTGAAAACCCTGGCCTAAACCCCCACAAGAGCAAGCCAAAGGTAACAGCAGCGGCAAGGAAAAACACCCCAGAACAATCCTACAGTCAAACGCAATTACCATGTCCAGGGTGAAAAACACCATTAAGCACTGTCAGTCACTACCTTACTGATGCACCCGCTTACTACAGTGCAGCTGATAACTGCAATCATTGAAGGAAAAAAAGACCACAGAGATAGAAAGGCAGTTTATTTTTTGCTTTAGAAAAAAGAAAAAAAAAAATAATAATGCTGTTCAGGCTTTACTTATACAGGGTAGGTTGACTGAGCGCGCATGCTCTTTGGCAGCAATGCCCTGTTAACGACGCCCCCCCCAAATTTGCCTAAGCTGCATGCCTTTGGATTGTGGGAGGAAACCAGAGTACCCGGAGGAAACCCATATGGACATGGGGAGAACATGCAAACTCCACACAGAAAGGCCCCGGCCAGGATTTGAACCCAGGACCAATGTGCAATGTGTAATGTGCAGCCTACTATTCAATAAAAAGTGTCAATGGTGGGTAAGGGACTCTACAGCAGTAATACAATGTAAAGAAGAATACCAAAAAGCTGAATCCAGAGCCCTTGAAACAGAGGTGGCGATATGCATTTACAATGCGGCAATAATCAATGACAGACAGAAAAGTAGATTGAACCTTTTTTTTTGTTGCCTCAAAGGAAACACAAGATTCATTTCAGAAATAAATTTCAAGCTTTCTCAGGAGACCTGTACCACGTAGGACAGCTTGTCGTCTAACCGTATGCCCAAGTGTTTGTAAGATGACACCAGTTCAGTTATTGGGCCTCTGATTTAAAAAATGCTGACAGATTCATCTGGCTGAGAAGAAGCTTTAGTGAAAACCATACATTTGGGTTTCTAAGCTCCAGCAGAGTAGCCTGCAGTGAGTGGAACGCAGCTGAGAGCTCTGTAACACCCTTTTCCCGAGCAGGAGCGTAGGCCTACATGTAAATGGCAAGAATCAGCAGCATGCTGATTTTGCAATTTGCAAATCCAAAGTCATAAAAAAACAAGACGAAGCCTTGGGCAGCTCCTCTGGCGATCTCTGGAAAGCTTAATTTGTGGCCTTCCACAGTGATACATTCAGATGCAGCTGTAAGATTCATCACAAAAATCAACAAACAGAGCAATACAATGCTGTTTTTTTTTATCAAGGGCATTAGATCTGGATATAAAAAGTATGCGTTGATATCAAACATACTTTTTGTGTTACTTCTTATCACTTACTTTCAACACATTTTGTGTCAAAGTTACTACTTTTATGTTACTCTTAACACATTTTGTGTCAAATTGCACAATTTATGTGTTAAAAAGGGAGATGTTTTTACACAGACTGTGTAGAAAAGTAACGCAAAATGTGTTCTCCTTAAAACCTTAACTAGACACAGAGGTGTGTTAAAGAAATTACACGTTATGTGTTGTCTTTAACACATCTGCTTTTAGAGTGCAGAAGTTACAGTCCTGGCCTGCTGGTGTGACTTAATAATGTTCCTCATGAGAGATTGGACGTTTTGGTTCATAATATATGCAACAGCCTAACTGGCTGGCCCAGAGCGTCTCACCTATCTTAAACATATCTTACATAATACCCATTGCGACAGTTGGACTGCGGATTCCATAGTCAATAGGCAGCACCACTGTAATGTCTGGGGGGGGGGGAAACAACCTAGCCTACATATTTCCAGCCTGAATGCATCAAGGAGACAGATCTGAGTTAATGTCACTGGAAGACTGAAGGAGGCAGCTCAGCTTTCATCCTACCTTAAATCACAAAATAAATTAGCCAAGCAGGAGAGAGCAACAGGACTCCAAAAGTAGCGCTTTTTTAGAAGAGGGAAGGTCGCGGCAGGTTAACCGGACAAGAGAGAGACAGGACACCAGCACAACTTAATGTGCAACATTAAATCAACAGTTGAACGGTGAAGCATTGAGCGCATGGGACTATCTACAACGGAAGGTGATTTCCACAGTACCGCCCTTCAAACAACACAATTTATAATGGAATTTTATCCTGGTTTTGAATTTGGCTAACGTGTCATCCTTGCCGGCCAAACGATGGCACATCACGTTTGCTGCAATAGTTAACGTATAACAATAAAAAGAAAAACATTCCCCTGAAAAAAAACAGAAAAGTGGTAACCGAGCCCACCCGCCTCGCAATACAGAATGGAATAACAATTAATTTATGCGTGAGCTACGAAAAAAACAGAGATAGAGATAAATTGGTTGACAAGTTTTAAAAAAAGAATCAAACATGACGTACGCAGCAACTAAAATAGTCAAAATTCCATGATCAAGACCAAAAGGTTTTTGCACCAGAAACATCGCCCTGTAGATGCTTGTAATCTGAAAGCGCAGCTCAACATAATATTTAATCAACCAGTGCATTTTCAATCGCCCCTAAAATGGAATGTATTGGCTATACACAATATTTTCGGAAAAAACAAAAACTGTTTACTTACGCAGGAAAGCGTCCACAAACATGGGGAGCTCAAATGCTCTGGACGAATCAATTATCTAAGGGGCGGAATTTAAGTCGTAATCCAGATACGAAACATCAGTCGGGGAAAAGCGCTCTGCTGAGTTCACAGATGGGCGCCCGCTCCTTTGAAGCCGATCCGACACCGAGCGTGACACTACGGACTAGCTGGAGACGATAGAGAGAGAATTCCAGCTGTCAGTCTCCCTCTCCGTGCGTGAAAAAGCTCCAAGAAAACCAAACCTGAAACGTGACACCCGCGTGATGTCAGGCTTCGATTCTGTCTGGTTGAAGTTGACGGGTATATGCTCACTTCGCTCTCTGCGTGCGCGCAAAGACCGCAGGCAAAAGACTGTACAAATAAAATAGGGAAATAACCGTTGAGGGGGAAAAACCGGCTTCGCTCCCCCTTTCTGCAGAAGTCTCTGAAAATACAACGCAAATAGGCTCCTGGAATGCGATCGTGCTTGCCTGTCAAACTGCGGTACCTTGCGGTCAGACAGGCGGCCAACCGAAACGGAGGTGAACGGTTGAGGCAGCTTAGACGTGACCTTCACCCTAATATATCTATTCATCCAAGGCTTGGAAGGAATATTGCAACATCGGAAAGCCTCGAAAGCCACGACGTCGTTAACATTTGAATCACTTTGAACATTTTAGTTATCAATCTTTATCTTTTTTCCTGTTTTCATCTATTTTCAGACCAAGCCAACTGTAGCCTATGCGTAAGAGCACAAATACAAAATAATACAAAAAACTTAATAATACAGAATAATAAATAAAAAATATATATAAATAAAATAATAATAAAAAAGAATAGTACAGTAGGGCAACATGCACTAATCATACAAAAAATAGGTTTATCCTGCAAAATAATCCAACAGGACATATCTTTTAGCTCCAATGACGAAAGGGATCATCAGTATTTACTCAGTGTTATGGGATAACAAGAGCCACAGGTCCATGTTCTAAAGTCCAAAGAAGAGCCAGATCTATGCTTAACAAATGCAGTGCAGTTTGGAGAAGCGTATGTGTCTTAATCCAGTTTAATGGTTAAGAAGAACCTCGTGAAGCTCGGTTTATCAGGTGTGGTGGACATATTTAATTGAATATTGACAGAGGATTCAACATGGCAAGACGGTCACTTGCTTGTGTGTTCACTGTAAAATAAAAAGTGCAGGCACAGCAGTCCATAAAGATAAAAAGTGAGGCTATCAGGCTGACCATCCAGTGTTCTAGAAAACCAGTGGTGCAGTTCAAGTGCTTTCAAATATGTGCGGGACATTCAGGCCCAAATACGGATGAGACAGAAAGTTTCAGAAGCCCAAAAGGCTGCCTCTCATTTGCTGTCAATCGGCAAGGGTCGGCCGTGGGCGGTCGCGACTAAGAGGACTGACCAATCAGGGATGATCACACCTCACTGTCAACATGGGTCCTTCACTTCTGACTCCTCTGGGTCCGCAGCACAGTAGCAATTACGAAACCGCTCTGGCGCAAGACAATCAGAGGACTGATGACCTCCCTCGTCGTAAAACAGCCTTTTGTTAATAAATGATCAATGCATAAGACATTTTATATACACTGAATTTGCCGGATGCACCGAAAGGGGGGGGGGTTGGGTGCTGCCAGATCAGGTAGGTAAGTGCCCGTAAGTGAGCTGGGGCTTACAGAGCTGGGGCTGAATCACCCTGAAGGCACCGGAGCACAGTAAAGAGGGGGGGTGGGAGGATAGGCACCGGAGCGCAGTAAAGAGGGGGGGGTGGGAGGATAGGCACCGGAGCGCAGTAAAGAGGGGGGGGGTGGGAGGATAGGCACCGGAGCGCAGTAAAGAGAGGGGGGTGGGAGGATAGGCACCGGAGCGCAGTAAAGAGAGGAGGTGGGAGGATAGGATGCCTATGTCCTATGGTGGTCCTGGGCTATATTCAGGACCACCATTGCCGGGGCAACAGGTGAGCAGGACCCACTTGTTTAAACCCAGCTCCTCCGCGCAGTGGAAATGACACATGACAAGCACTGGCCTTCCCCCTTTGCCTTTTGCCTGAGTGGACAATTACCGCCAATCTAGGACAGGACACCACCTCGCCTTTACTCCTCCTGATTCAGAATCACAGTTCTGCACACTGAATACTTCACTAACACTGTCCACCATGGTACTTGAATGTGATCTTCAGCCTTGTACTCACAGTTGCTCCACTACAAAGGGCCAGTCAGTTAAGTTAAGTTATACTTTATTGACCCCGTGGGGTAATTTGTCCTCTGCATTTGACCCATCCTAGCTACTTAGGAGCAGTGGGCAGCCACAGTGCAGCACCCGGGGACCAACTCCAGTTCTGACGCCAGTGCCTTGGTCAAGGACAATGGCAGTAGTTTACCTAACCTGACATACATGTCTTTGGTGTGGGAGGAAACCGGAGTGGCCGGAGGAAACCCACGCGAACACGGGGAGAACATGCAAGCTCCACACGGACAGGACCAGGACCGGGATTCGAACCCAGAACCTCTTTCTTGTGAGGCGACAGTGCTAACCACTGCACCACCGTGACGGCCACTTCCAAATGGGTAGATTGGGGAGTGATAATCATACAGTGTGGGCATCCTATCAATTTTACCAGTACACCAATATAACTGTTTTTTAGGACTAACTTCTCTGCTTGCTCTATATAGGTTTTGATTGTCTGCAATCACATGAAAAAAATTAGACATCTCTTGGTCCCAGCTGATTGGTTAGCAGCAACAAGGCAGTAAAGAGTGATGCAATGGAACCGGGGCTGCATTCGAATCCAATTTAACATGCTCCCTTCCCTTGCTGTCTTCCCTTGAGGGAGCCATCTTGTGACGCAATTTGTTACGCGCAGCAAGCAAACTTAAAAAGGTGCTCTGCAGGGAAGGATTGACGAGAAACAAACAAAAAAGGAACCGAACCGCCCTCGCAACATTTCGGAAGTGCAACACCATAGAGTTGAAATGTGACCGCCACATAGTTCTGTGGTGACCGCCCACTTTTTCCATGTGGAGCATTGCATTGTGGGATTCCCTTCTTGCTGGAAGCTTGCATTATATACCCTTGGTGGAAGGGAGGACAAACGAGGGAGCGAGGGAATATAATTACTCCCTCCCCTTTCTTAAATTGTATCCGAATCACACTTGGTGTGGCTGCCATATTTCATCCTGGCATTTTGGGGATTCCCCCCTTGAAGCAACAGGAAGAAAGGATACATTTTGATCCGAACGCAGCCCAGGAACAGGACCTGCCCTGGCTTAGAATAGAATAGAATAGTTTACTGGTTAACTGGTTTGGAGTTGACTCTGGTTCTGTTAGCAAACAAGCGTCCAAGCCCTGTGGAGACTAATCCCTCAGAACACTGAGAGATGAACGTGCTGATCAGTGTGGGAGAGCAGGTACAAACAGCCCCCCTGTAATCAGCTCAGCATTAAAACCCTTTGAAAAGTAGATTTTTTGGAATGTTTTTTTCAAAATTCTAATTCAGTGTTCTAGAACTCCATTGCTTTCAATTACCAGTATGGTGATTGTTACATCAGCATTAGAATGTTCAGTTAAGAACATTCTAATCGCATATTTTTGATCCTACTCCTTAAAAGGATTAAGGAGCACAGCCAGACATGCGCAGTCTCACAAGGCCTTCAGTTCTACATGCATCACTGCAAGGGGTGTCAAGGAGACCAAGCAGTTCATTACAGCGGAGATTAATCTATTGACCCGCACGGATTAACATTAATAACACTGTGAGTTACAACGAAGATGACTCATCTGCTGTTGGAGTAGCCCGTGGTGTTACTTTGAAAGATTCTGCCTCATCTTACAGTGAATGGTTCCTCTGTGGGAGGAGTCTGGTGCCTGGCCATTACTGTTATGTTGATGTTGGTTTCAGTCACATGGGACAGGATATGGTATTCATTACAATTTCAAGCAGCACCCTTCCCCCCACCCCCTCTAACTATCACTCTTCAATAGGTGGGCACAAGTCAATTTTCACCTAAAAGAACCCCCCCCCCCCCCCCAAAAAAAAAGCATTAAATAAACCACTGCTGAAAAAACTGAAAATGCTCTCAGAATTAAAGATGGCTGCCATTCCTCCTTAAAAAGGTCAGTTCCCACAGAGCATGTGCACATGAACAGAGATCCCGCATAACGCACGGAATGCTGGGGGTGAGCGCGCCTCGGTACCCGCCGCTGAAAACAACATGGCCGGCTCTCCCGTCGGCCTTCTGTTGAGTTTCATAAAGCAGAAGCTAGGAAGAGCCGTCCCTGAATGCACACATCGGCCATCTGCTCCACAAAACGGCATTTCAAATTACAAAATAGACATTAAAAAATGGTCTAAGGTTAAACGTTTTTGAAAAGCAATTAGCCCAACGTTCATGCATTTTTAGTGGTTCATCTTTATCCAACCACTCCTATGACACAGAAACACCTCGTTATAAGGTACATACCCAGCTTTACAGACTACAAGCCAACCTTGTTATCTGCATTCTGTGCCTATGGATACACAGGCAGTGTGGAGGGTGATGTAATCTAATCCAGTCCAGATAAGCTTGAACTTTATCCTATTGGAATTAAGACTAACACTCAGAGCTGTGGGCAGAAGACTCCGATTTCAGAAAGCAAGCAGAATTCCCGACAGATTTCCTGTGGAATTACAGGCTGAGTTCCAACCAAACTTCCAACACGCTTCTCGAAAGGAAGAAAACAACCATGGGTGGGGTGGGGCGGGGGGAAACTCAGAAGCATGTGATAGCTCAGATCTCCCTCAGAAATTCCTGGTCCCGCCGGAATGATCCGGAAAAAAACACCCTAATCCCGCGGGAGCCGAAGGGTGCGTAATGTTGGGCGTCTCTCCCATCGGACCGTGGAATCAATGAGAGATGCCTCTGGCCCAACGCTGACAGGAAAATTTGGTCATACGCAGACAGGGGTACCACAGCACTGGTGACCATAAATATCGGCTAGGAGCGATTACTACTGACTGGGCTAATTAGACATTGTAAATCAATGGTCTGTCTGCATTGCGCGTAGCGCTCCAGTGGACAGCGTGACTGGGCATTCAGGGGTGTGGTTTGGCTGATATGAGCTAGGCGGGATGAGGAGCGCCTAATGCCCTAACACTTACCAGCAAGATTAAAATACACCTACCCCACTGCGGCAGAAGCTAACATCAAACAACTGAAGAGAAAACTGACCTCAGATCAGTGACTTGTGTTCCAGCTTAGGCCGAGACCCAAAGTCTAGACTGCAGGCTGCCCACGGCAGGGAATCTACAGCCAGTGCTTCCCATTACGGTCTCTCATTACGGTGTGTTCTCCACACTGCCTCCTACAGGCACCAGCGGCCTACTGCAGCGCCAGCTCGGTTTGGCTTTTGCTAGATCTCTACCGTAAACGAGCCGGAATCCCTTCACACATGCAGGCAAAACCCTACGGACCCCTCGGAAAACAGCTCATTGTAATACGACTGCAATGTTACAGCAACCTCTTGAGGTCCTCTCATTTTGGCTCTTCCAAGTTTAATTATTTTCAGTGTACTTATAATGGAAAATAAAACATTTTATAAGTGGGAATTCTCATTCATGCATTCAAAACAATAAAAACATACCAACAACAATAAATATGCTTGAATAATCCTGGTACAGAGACATAATGCAAACAGTCTGGCGTGAAATGCTCCAGGCTGTTTATTAATGCTGACATTAGTTTGGGACCTCAGAGAGGGCGGGGTGCACGCGCTTGGGTGTTGTTTGTTGTCATGGCCACCAGTGTTGGACTGTGACTGTGAAACTGCAGCTAGGATATTTAAAAAAATTTAAAAAACACTCACCATCGTAAAGCAGGAATGCAGAGCTAAATAAAATAAGATCCATACCCAACTGTACCAGCACACACAGCCGGGCACATGTGGACGAGGGAGCGTGGAGCAAGTCACGGAAACACAGACGTCTGTGTTCAGCCCCCCCCCCCCCCACACACACCTACAACACGCGTGTGCTGCGCCCCCGTTCCTCTTCTGTAGGTGTGGGTTCTGACCAGCATTTACCCTGCGCACCGGTACGGACCGAAGCCATTCTGTATAATTGCACTAATAAAGCAATTACAGGGGGAATTGTAATCTGGACTGCGCCGTTACCGCCAAATTGCTTTCCTGATTTGGCACAGCAAACGGCAATAAAAAAAAAAAGGACCAACCGCACACGAAAACACCTGCATCACCTTGTGCACAAAACACCCATATATTCTGATGAGGCCTACGTTGGAAATGGCTGACAACGTCAAGCAAACTGAAGTGTGAGCTATGGGAAAATAAAAGCAACAGATACGCGCAGAAACTACAAATGTAAACACAGATGATCAATATTCGCTGGAAACATTTCTCTGTTGTCGAGAGGAAATGGCAACGCACTTCATCAGAAGACAAGAGCGAAGCTCTTTTTCTCTCTGATGCAAATGAAGGCAGTGATGAATTTGCCAGTGATCTCAACAGTTCAATTAACACTTCTCATGGCCGTGACAACGCATTAAACACCCCTGCGGGCTCCAGCTCAACGTCAAACGGTAAAAGCACTCACTGTGATGTCACAGGATGTAGACTGCATTAGATCAGATTAGATTATGGCTCTCACACGGGGGAGCGATTACAGATTAGATTATATATGAGATCAGATTACAGCTCTTGTATTCTTTCTGGTAGAGTAAAACAGTACAGATTGCAACACCCAAGACATGCGTGACCAGCAGTAGATTCAGCAACATGACACAAGCAAACGGTCACGTTCAATATTAAAGACCCAAGTTTAAGTTCCGCAAGTGGCAAGAGATTTTTTCTGTGTAATTTTCAAAAAGGGTTGAAACAGCACCTGCTGGCCTTCTTCACTCCGTTTCTAAGACGCTCTCATAAAACGCAGCATGGTATGACGCAGTTTGGACACCCCTCATTATTCTGATTGCACTGCTATAATTGAGGTTCTTTGGATGAAGACACACGTGTGCTACACTTTTTTAACCAAAGCTTTCCTTGAGAGGTAACGTTGTACTGAATTCTATTTTGTCGGGAGCTTAGCACCACAACAGCCTTTCTTTAAGGAAAACACTACTTTTCTCGTTATTAATTGAAGCTATAGCATATCAGTGCCTGCCAGGAGCGGCATAGACAGACAAACAACCACAGACATCTCACACCTCCTCCACCCGGAAGCTCTTTTGTCTTTTGACTCATTTTAATAGAGACGAAGAAGAGCACTTTCTAATTGTGAGAGCTAGCTCCAGGGAGGACGATAAAAAGATAAACAAACAACCAAACAAACAAATAAAGAAACGAGGGAATAATTAAAAACCCAGTGAGACGTGAACAAGTGGTGTGGCAGTGGCGGGGCATAAGATGATTGCTTGATTGTTAGATAACATTATATTGTTTCAATAATAATAATTTAAAAAATCGAAATATTAATAACACTAATAAATACAAGCACTAATAAATACAAATATGTACATTTTAATTTGTTTGCACCACAACCATCTGTGTCTACCCCCTCCACATCTCCATAGCAACAGAGGCAATCTTAATTAAACACAATACAGGTAATAATCCATCCTTCTTAATTTAGTTTTACTGCTCTGTGTGTGTGTGTGTGTGTGTGGCTGGCCTGCTGAAATTGACAATAGGAAGGACAAGAAATACAGTTTCTGTAACAGTCTGAGATACAGGTTGATTGAGGAGCTGTTAAATACAGATTAACAATAGATGTGGAGTCCAAAATAAAATATCCACCACAATATATTTTCCACAGCATATAGACGTGCTCCCTGGTATGGGAATATCTGCCAGTGTATAAAGGATACATGGGGGTCAATGAGATCACAGGGACTGCCAGAGTGTAAATGCATGAGACAGCACTAACCACACACACACACAACCTTGTGCTTACAAGGTAATCCTTTACTGTAAATCCAGGCGCAACACAGGAGATAAATTCTAAGCAGTTTTAGAACCATCCCTCTCTGACCTTAACGTGCAATCACTTCACAAAGGGTCCTCTGATTCACTCCACAACTGTTTCACTTACGTCAGACAGGAATAACTGCGTACCTCTACTCCCAACAACTGACAACAGAGGTCATGAGAACACTAGCAAGACCTGGGCGAATGCGCTTTTGCGTCCACAAGTATACACTATGGTCCTCTAAGTGGAGTGCATGACCCTCTTTACATCTGATTATTTGTCTTCTGTGAAAGCCCGGGAAAGTGAAGGGCTGGATGCGCCAAGAATATGCCATTTACCCTTTCTGCTCACCATGACCAGCCTGTCAGATGTATGACTGGTACTTTATGTCAATCAAACCCCTTAAATAATCACTACACTGGCTTGATTTCTCCACAGTATCATAACATATGAGACTCAATTTATATATAAACACATTTTATTTCTGTTATTATCACTATATATAACATGAATATTTTGTCCATATTACCAGACTTCTGAGACTAAACCACACCCTCTTATGGACTCAGCCACTCCTGTCTCTCTGTCAAGAGGCCACACCCCTAAAGGACCAGTGAACCCAAATATGGTCTCTCACTGTGTAACTACCGACAGCCCTGTTAGCACAGCAGAGTGGCAGGGCTAACAAGTCAAATGTAAGCAGAGGGAAGCAGCAGTATTAGTGGAGGATTACAGCACCTGCTCTCACAAGCTTTTTACACAGCGTTATTTTTCTGCTTAGCTAGCCAAGGCTCCTTTCATCTGGTGTGTCTTGCAGAGTTCACCTTTTCCCATCACACAAATTACAGTTGGTTAGGCCTAGCAGAGGCCCGTCTGGGTCACATGACCAGTGGCCACAGCTGGACCCAGCTGTTTATGCACGCCAGCACTCAGATGATACAAAGACATCAGGATGACCGTGGTACAGATAATACAAATATGCCTCCCATTTGTGTAGTAATGGAGAATGTGATCCTTTGAGAGCACCGCTCTCTGGGGGTAGAAGACTGAGGCTGTTATTCCCATCAGAGACACAAGCAGGATGTCTTTCAGAGAGGGACATGGTGACTTTTGCAGTGGAAATATCTTCACACAAGGCCAAATGTAAATGCTTCTTTCACACAGTGTTTTCAAACCTCTCCTTAATCCTCATTCCCAGGTCAGACACAGACACACACACACACACAAAGATTACATTACCTGACATTTTCAGGGATGTGCTTACACAAGCTTTATTGATTGAAAGAAATCTGATCGATGTTACCAAATGCTATAGCTCCAAAACGGCTATGTGCAAGTGTTGTAGCGAAGAGGGCACTGTGGGTGGACATGAGCAGGACACCTCATTGGACAAACACTAGGCCTCAGCACAACATTGGTGGATAAAGCTGTCAGTCACAGGGGGCAAGAGTGCAGTTCAAGGCAAGTAAGTATATGCAATATGAATAGCTTGCAGGTGTGCTGGGAGTCCAGATGACATATATTACTACTGTACTTGTGGAGAATTAGTTCCCAGGTCTCACACACACACACACACACACACACCATGGGAGCCTTTAAATCATGGATTTATAAATGATGAATTTCCTATTTTTCTGCAAAGTGTCTTTGTGGCAGTGTCTCTGTAAAAAGCAAATGCATTCAGTGAGGTCAGATTAACAGCGGTACAAGTAAATCTGACAACAACTGACAAGTATCAGCAAAATTCTGAAATAAACACACTGTCATGCGTGAGAGAAAGAGAGAAATATTTTTAAAATATATAAAAATGACTCAGGTAGAGAAGATGCTGTCAGGGCATGAAATTTACGTTTTAACCCACAGGCCAGAGTAGCTTGTGGATTCTAAAAATCACCAGCCATTTTCAACATTTTAACAGCCACATTACCTTTTACAATATAACACAACCTGGGCCCCGTTTCCCAAAAGCATCTTAGAGTTAAGATCATCATAGAGAGTTTTGTGTTTGTGCTTTATTAAATTTATGAGTAGAATGATTCAAATCTGACATTGACATTACATAAAAAAGATAATAAAAATACAGGGAGAAGGACAAAAAACAAATGACAAAAAAAACAAATAAACAAAGCAAGCAATATAAAAATAAAACAGCCAAAGATGATCCTTTTGGGAAACAGGGCCCTGGTTGGTAACCGGCCAAAGTGGCTGCTAGAGTAAAAATCTTACCAGCCACTATCAAAATTTTAACAGAATTTGGCTGGTGGCCGGTGTTAATTTCACACCCTGTGCTGTAGAGGCAAAGATGCAGGATTGTAAGACATCTCACCCCGTCTGCACACTCACTACACAGTAGATCAGATCTAGAGCGTTCCACTGCAGAAAAATAAACCCCAGGGAAAATATCTGGCTTGACGTAGATATTACAGTTTACTTAACGTACACTTTGGGCAAGAGACCTTATGAAACATGTTCAACCAGTTTCCCTGGGTCTGAGCACAAATGACATACTTCAATCTACCTCAGCCCCTCCGACGGTTATAAAACAGCACGGCCATTTCACTGAACCCCACAAAGAGCGCCCAGTGCACAGCTAATGGCACTAAACACCATTTTTAACATTACAAATAAACTAATGCAACACTGTCCTCTGCTGGCTGTGAAACCCAATCGCAGGTAAGCCCAAAGCCATACGGGGCCAGCTTTCAGATGCAGTTCTGAACCTTTGCAAAAGCCTGTCTGATCACTGCATTTGACAGGCAAATCCCCACCCCACACACAATTTAGAACAGACCAAGTTGAGAGCTTAGACTCACTCTGTAAAATTTGAGAGCTTAGAACAGTATTATAATATACATTTTGGAAACATGCTAGAACCAAGGGGCCAAGACTGGGCTTTCGTTTTGGGCTGGGCTTTCGCTCACTTCCTGGTTGGGCTGGGAGTAGCAATTGTGCCGTTGCTCACTAGCGCCACTGCGATTGACTCCAGTATAGGTCTTTCACCATGTAAATCAATGGCAGCAATGTGGTCAAAATACTCAGTCAATAAATTTTATCCACAAAAAAATTTAATTGCAATAGGTGCATTTCCTTCATCTAATGCCTCTGTATGTGCCGATTTTTTAAAATATTGTGTCGTTTGGACAGGGTATTAACATTTGTTCAGGACCAATCAGAGGGACAGGTTGAGTCCTCTTCGGCTCCACGGAGCAGACACAGTTTGTACAAACAGGCGGCGAAAAAGACATCCGGAGCCTCAATTCAGTTTTTACGAGGCCGTGGAAAGGCAATGGGTAACGTCACAGTGGCTTTGTCCATATTTGTATGCAGTCTATGGCTAGAACACATACAAAACAACCAATGCTGGGACTTGATACAATTCTAAAGCTGGATATCGCAAAACTATACTATGCAGACTCCTCCGGTACGCATACCAGCGAGCCTGTGCCGGTTTTCCACACAGCTTACTACAGGAGACCCAGTGTCAGTCTGTAGACGCTATCTTTAACACTGGTAACCACTGGTAACCTGCAGGTGGCCTAGGTGTGATTATTCAGTGGCAACTTAAGGAAATCCAGTCAGTGGTACAGTAAGCCTTCCCGATCCCCGTAGGCCAATCCCCACTGTGCCACACCACGGTGGTCATAGTCGACTAAGAAGAGAGAGACATTTGCACTTTTATGACATTGCTTTGCAAGCTGGGAGGGGGAAAAAATTGAATAGCAAATAGAATATACAAACGTAAAGATGGCGTGTTCAGGGTTGGCTCTACACTATTGGACGCCCTAGGGAAAATGTTATTTGCGATTGGGGGACTGAGGGAGGAGAGGCCCTCGGGACAGATGGGCCCCTAGGCGATCTCCCGTGTCGCCTACGCCTAGAACCTCCCCTGGGTCTGCTTCCTGGGAATTCTGAGCAGCTGACCCCAAACCTTCACCTGTGTCCGAATTCAAGGACTTGGGAAAGCAAAACCAACAGGGAACGTTCTAGCATCTTCTTTAACACTCCTTCTGTCGCCTTCAGCCTCAAGGGGATTGGAGCATGTTTAATTCTTCCAGAAACACGGGGACGCTAAATTTACTGTTACAGGGAGAGCTGCTTCACCTCACCGGTGCTGTTAATATGCGAAGTAAGAGAGACATTTGCAGGGAGAGTAACAGGAAGGAGACATATAGCCCATTCAGTGCTGAACGGACTAAAGAAGGCCGTAAGTCTGATCAATCTCACCAAATGTTCTTGTGCTGTGCAGTGACTCTCAAATAAGCCCTCCAGCCCACCCCTCCCCAACCCATGACTTAACAGAACCTAACTCGTGTTCAAGTGCCATTGACGTAAGTTGCAACAGTTGCTTGTAACTACGGCACTGCATCACAAACACACACATACAGGCACACACGCACAAACACAAACACAGGGTACATTTTTGCTCATACACACACCGTGGCCAGCACACATTGAACTTGCGTCATTATATTTCATAGACTCAGTACGCCATTTAAGAAATGAGTACGGACGGCTGTTTAAGTAAGCGCAGACCGTTACATGCTAAGAAAGAAACGGTGAATGTTCTGGAAGGAGGGGAAAGACGAATGGCCTGAACTTCCTGCAGATGAAAGTGCGTGAGCGCTGCGCCCGAGCTCGTTCGGTGAACCAGCAGAGGGCTCTGTGTGGAAGCTGCCGGAACAGAGAGGCGATGCCTCAGTTTTATTATCCTCTGAGGCCACCTGAGCATCCCACCAAAGATAGCATCATTCATCAGTAATTGTTTTCTGCACAGCAACAAAAAAACTATTTGTGCCGGATCTAAAAAAAAAACTAAAAAATTAACTTGCAACTTCAATAACATTTTTTAGGGCAGAGCTCAATACATGAATAGAAAATTACGTGAAAGTCAGATGTAACGTTAATTTTACAAAGACAGTGATACATGATATTTCAAGGCACTAATATTTACGTGTAAAAAAAACCTCAGATATGAAAATGAAGCCACAACTCCAAAACGACTCTGTTGGAGTGTTCGAGTGTTTGGAGTGTTCGACATAGTAGACAGACCCCATTGAGTTGTGGAAATTAAAGACCTAGCTCAGGACTGTCGAGTTCTCTTTCCCCACCCACAGCCAGCTGTAATACGAAACCTTTCCAACTATTTCCGATGCCGTTTTTCCTCCTCGTCTCGGTAGAAGAATTATTCCGTCTGCACAGCTCTCCACAGTCAGTTGGCATTGCATTACTGGGAGAAATACTGGGAGTCTCCTTTCTGTACCCCGTTCTGAGCTGTGTCCATGTTTATTCCAGTCACATTCCTCTCTCTGTGAGAGAAAGGCATGGGTACACATTTACTTACTCCAAACACACAGTCATCAATCACCACAGGGCTCATAGCCACTCATCTCATCCTGACCCTAACAAAGCCAGAGGTCAGAGGTCGGAGGTCACCAAGACACTGTGAGGCCCGCTGTGACTCGAGCCGCGGCCTGTGCTTTACACGCAGAGTAAAGGGTTGTGGGGGGCATTTCACTCTGCGTCACACGCCGCCACTCCATAAACTTCCCAAAAAGGTGCAACTTTCCAGAAATGCCCCTTAGAAGCCCCTCGGAAATGTGACAGCAGCTCGCCAAGCCTTCTCCTAATTAAAAACACGAACATGACAGCACCTGCGCCGCAGCCTGCCGCACAGGCTTCTGGGTAGTGAGAGAGCATTCCGCAGGGAGGCAAGCATTCGTCACACTCCCCGGGAGCGAACTGTCCGGACAATGCAGAGGCTGCCTGTTCAAACAGGCCCTGCTCTCAGATTCACTGGTCTCTAAATCACCGGGATGGGCTCGTCCCATTTATATCAGCCTATCCACACGCCATAAACATCCGTGAATCATGATGCCCTTAAGCACCATGGCCACAGGGAGCTCACCCAATAACACACGCCCCCACCTGACACTACATCCAACTGCAAGATAAATCTGCCCTGAGAAATAAAATGCGAAAAAGACTCACAAAAAAACTAAACATTTTTAGTGAGCGTCGGCGTTTATTTATTTTATAAGATGTAAAAGTCACCTTGAGCCAATAGAACATTCTGAACAAACTCCAACTATATCAAACAGGTGGTTTCGCAGTGTAATACTGCAGCAACTATTGCACAACTGATCTCTCATGAGTTATGACCATGTAATTACGTGACTATCCGCGGGCCAGCACCCCCAAAGGAACAGCACGCATCGTACACACACAAACACGCACAGGAACGCACAAACACACAGACGCGCACGAGAACACAAGCACAAGCGAGTGCGGTTTCGTCGTGAGACTAAAAGAGACAGACCGCACACAGTCTTTCACTCACAGTAATGATAAAACAATTATTGTTTAACAATGCAAAACAATTTCAGCCACACTGTGCAGAGAAACCACGCGTTTACGCTATTTGCATTGTGGGTCCCAGTGCTATTCTCTCAACACCATTAGGCCTTTAGGCTGAAAATATGGGAGATAAAGCAAACAAACGAGTCATCAAAACAGCAGGCTGACTTCACAGTGACTGCCCAGCACCCTTCTCTTAAAGGGGAAAAAGAACCGTACCCATATAGCCCATAGCCACAGTAGCTTTGCATGTGTATGGAATTGGACCTGTGGTTATAGGTTTTCGGTTTACTGTAAGAGTGCTAGTGTATGAATGTATTTGAAATGAACTGAGAATGAAGGTGAAGTGTTGCGTCAACCACCAAGCAAAGTGTATTTATGAACTTGCGGCCTGTCCTACCCAGCAGCTTCCCTCTTATTTCTCCACACAACTAGCAATTGTCCTAAAAAACTCTGCACAGAGAAATAACGTGTGACTGTTCTTCAGGTAGCTATCTCTACAGTGTGCAATTTTCTAGCACGTGCACAATGTACAGTACACTTACACAAATATTCAGACACACACCCATGCATACACACACACAGACATACACACTCAACCTGACATGCACAAAGATGCGCAAAAACGCTTAAATATCTGTGCAAGCACCCACTCGCCCACACACAGACACGGCGAATGCCTCCACTAATTACTTCTGACATGGCAGAATTGGCTCACAAGCGTAACTAATAATGTCTCTTCCATTTTCATTTAAAATGGATGCCCTGGATTTACACGCCAGTCATGAAAATGCATTAGCGTTATGAATTAAGCAATGAAATATTCCATCACCCCCCCCCCCCCCACTGAACACCATCCCTTATGACCCATTGCTGCTCTCCAGAACATTTAATGCAAGGCATGCTGATGACTTTGAAGAGATCGCCCATGCCTGAAACTATACCCAAGCTTCAGTCACTTCAAAAAAATAAGAATGGGTGAGAATTAGAATAAGAACTTAGTTTTTTTTGTTGCCTCTTTTCCCCTTTATATACTCAATTAGGAATACCCAGTCATATTTAGCAGCAATGAGTGCTGATGTATACGGCTTCTTATATCACTGTAGTTAGAAAGTTGCGCTCGCAAAGTTGGAGGAAGATACTTCAGGTACAGCTCTTGTGGGTGCCTGGTCGATGTTGATGGGTTCATGGCTCGAAATAGATGCCAATGCAGATTGCTCATGTAACAGCGCGCAGAATAATTGCTAATTACAAGCAGCCACAGACATGAAGAGATCACACCGCACAGATGCCACGGCACGCAGAACTCCCACCATCCCAAAATCTCCAATTCATCTGAAATATCCATAACGTTCGCACCGTCCCTAAAGCTACCCAACTTACTGTAATGTCAATACTCTATTCATTCAATCAGTGTGTCACTTTTGATTAGAACATCATTTCCCAGAGGCTTACAATTTTGAGGCCCAGTCGGTACCTCAGATACCCCAGCCACGTATGTTAACCTCAGGAAATACCTGTGATAGACAGTGAATGGGACAGGTATGTTAACCTGAAATACCTCAGCATTAGTGTGACACGTCTCCTCCTCCAAACCCAAACAGGAATGACTTTCAGACTCTGTCTCCCATCCCCTCCGTCTGACAGCAAGTGTATCTCAGCGGCTCATGTCCCTCACACCGCTTTGCAGTTTCCTAATTAAAACCTGCGGAGCACGGAAACTGTCTGAGAGAACAGAGCCCTGAAGCTACACGTCTGGCTCACATCAGATGAGCATAAAAATAAAATAAATAAAATAAAAATAAAAATAAGCAGTGATATCCTCTGATGTGAACCAGATCAAGACATTTAAGAAGCTCTTAAATATTCTTGGTGTGTCCAACCAAGCAAATTACCTGAGTATTGCTCCTCCTGGATCCACATATCATCAACTGGTTTAGATCTAGATTTTTAAATCTTTCTATATTCCATCCACACAAATATAGCTATATAATCTGTTCAGAGTATTTGTTCAGTGTGCTATATAAATAACGTGCATTTTTGTAATCTGACGTGAAGAGCCAAATTCATCAAATTAAATCACACAAGTTATTTTAGTTTTTCCACTTATCTGAGTCTAAAGGGAGAGAGAGAGGCCAAATACACGTCAAAAGGAGAAAGAGTCCAGCGGATATCACACTCTTATGGGAATGGTGACAGGAAGTGAGGAGCGTTCCACGCTGCAGAGAACCCCAGAGTTGAGCTGGATGGAAAATCCCAAAGGAAAGCTTCCAGCTTGAAACTGGAGCAAAACAAAAGCAAAACCAGGAGGGGCCGTTAATTCCACAAGTAATAAACGCGATAATCCCAGATGTGGGACCCGCTTCACCCACGCCCACGTTTGTCATGCTGGATGGATAAGAGATCAAAGCCACAGCGTCGGGTGAGAACTGGGTACAGAGCCGCAGAGCCGAGCCAGCGCGGTACCGAACCGACCCTTCAACAAGCTGGCGAGACGGCTCCCTGACCCCGATGCAGTGTTCGAAAAATGAGCGGAGAGACGGGTCAGGGAGAAATACACCCAAAAGAATCACTCAAAACACCAGACGAACCCCTGAACCCAGGCAGTTACCGCTATAAAAACAGTCCCTAATCACACGCGACAGCGCGAGCCAAACGGTCAGAGCAATTACAGTAAGTAGCAGAGTGCGCCCATAGCAGCCCAGCCGCTAGGCTACCAGCTCTCTATAGCAGAGATAAGGAGGAAAACCTCATCAATTTAATGGAACCCCCCGCCCCAGGGACACACACACGCACGCACACACACACACACACACACACACACACACACACACACACACACGCACACACACACACACACACGCAGATATAAAGGAGCACTTGTGAAGTGACACGCTTAGCCTGAGTACCGTTCCCCATCCCACAGAATGACTACTCGCATGCAACAATGAACAACCACAAATAGCCACAGATTTAACACCCCAGATCAATCGCTGCACTCAGGAGCTATGAGCGCACGTATGTGTCTTTTCTTGCAGGCTGAAGCTGGAGGAAGCCCTTATTTTTCATTTTGGTATCTTAACCTGGGAATGTCAATGGAAAACGGTGTTTTGTTTTGCTGTGATGAGTCGACAATTTGTGGATTCATCATGTCGGGCAGAGAATGCAAATGGATTGTATAACCGTCGCAGCGGGAGATGGTGAAGTGGCTCACTTGAGAAGTTGACCAGGGCAAGGGGTTAACATTCCTACTCTTTCAATAAGAGCCACAGGAACTTTAACGACCACAGAGTGTCCCTGGAACCTAGGTTACAACATCCTGAGGGGAAATACTGCCCCTCCTACAGCACAGTGTCCCTGCCAGTGCACTGGGGAGCTGGAGGAAAGACTGCCCTCTCTGGCTCACCAACTCCCCTTTCCAGCGGCAATCAGGGGAGTATTAGGGAGGCAGGATTAGTGAGGTAGCTGGATAACTGCACTGAGTAAAACCCGGAACAGCTCTTTTACTTCAGTCCATGTTCCAGATTTGGGTGGGTTCCGAGTTTTACACGTACCCAGACCCTAACTCACTAATCCTGCTTTGTGAAATACCCCCCTGGTTTCCCCTCCAGGTAAAAACAACAACAACTAGCCCTATAGGGCCAGCTGCTTGACAAGATAGCCTAGTGACTAGTTTGCAGACTGTATAGTACTGGCCCTCATTGGATCCCATAGTAATGTTATTTCGCCATTAGAAGGTGAAAATGGTAGAAATTTTGCCACACCCTGGAGCACTGGACTATCCGTTAAGGTCAAGTTTCATTAAGGGTGCTGACCCTCGGTTTCCTGTGAGCTCCAATGCAGCCAGTGACAGGCGGCAGTGCTGTCAGACGCCACTGGGACTGCAAGGACACCACATTTCCCAGGGTTCCCGGCAGCAGTCAATCTCCCAGTGTCCCATGGTGCTGAGAAAATCTGATGTATACCCTTCAACCCCTTGAGACAAGTGCTTGTACTTTAAAGCCTTCAATCAAACACACACACACACACACACACACACACACACACACACACACACACACACACACACACACAGACACACACACATACGTACACGCAAATAGACCCACACACAACCATGTATGCACACAAACATGCTTACTCACATGTACACACACGCAGACACACATATACATGTAAGTAAACATGCAGAAACACACACACACACACACACACACACACACACACACACACACACACACACGCAGCAGCAGAGTCTGGTCACAGGGGAGGACAGGAGACATAAAACTCACCAAAGGGCAGTAAATCTCTCAGGCCCCCTGCCTGTTAACAGCCCAGCGCTGGGCAGCTGTGGTCCCTGCACATCAATCCAGCACTATTTCTAACAGAGAAACCCTCCCCCCTCTGCACATGCCTGCCTGCCTCTGTTTTAACCCAGCCATTCACCTACAACCGTGACCAACGCACAGCTTACTACCCAGCCAGCCTCATACAGGCTGCCTGCCTCCGTTTTAACCCAGCCATTCACCTACAACCGCGACCAACGCACAGCTTACTACCCAGCCAGCCTCATACAGGCTGCCTGCCTCTGTTTTAACCCAGCCATTCACCTACAACCGCGACCAACGCACAGCTTACTACCCAGCCAGCCTCATACAGCTGCCTGCCTCTGTTTTAACCCAGCCATTCACCTACAACCGTGACCAACGCACAGCTTACTACCCAGCCAGCCTCATACAGGCTGCCTGCCTCTGTTTTAAACCCAGCCATTCACCTACAACCGTGACCAACGCACAGCTTACTACCCAGCCAGCCTCATACAGGCT
Source organism: Synaphobranchus kaupii (assembly GCA_029718625.1). Lineage (NCBI taxonomy): Eukaryota > Metazoa > Chordata > Actinopteri > Anguilliformes > Synaphobranchidae > Synaphobranchus > Synaphobranchus kaupii. The sequence goes on along the minus strand of CM056377.1, from coordinate 12,524,461 downwards.
GCCTGCCTCTGTTTTAACCCAGCCATTCACCTACAACCGCGACCAACGCACAGCTTACTACCCAGCCAGCCTCATACAGGCTGCCTGCCTCTGTTTTAACCCAGCCATTCACCTACAACCGCGACCAACGCACAGCTTACTACCCAGCCAGCCTCATACAGGCTGCCTGCCTCTGTTTTAACCCAGCCATTCACCTACAACCGTGACCAACGCACAGCTTACTACCCAGCCAGCCTCATACAGGCTGCCTGCCTCTGTTTTAACCCAGCCATTCACCTACAACCGTGACCAACGCACAGCTTACTACCCAGCCAGCCTCATACAGGCTGCCTGCCTCTGTTTTAACCCAGCCATTCACCTACAACCACGACCAACGCACAGCTTACTACCCCAGCCAGCCTCATACAGGGTCTAAAAAACATTAAAAAAACCATTCAAATAATATACAGGAACACAACGACTGCATTTCAGGGCTTCTGATATTGCACTGAAAACACAACGCTGATCATTCCTGCAACCGCTGTACCTCAGCTATCGCAGCTGTGCGTTAGCAGAGAGACGGCTCTCTGCCAGGCGTGTCCCTGCCCTGGCTGGTCCCACACGCGCGTTAAACGCCAGATCAGCGAGAGAGACGGACGACATGCTCGCTGCTGTGCAGTAAACAATAGCAAATATAGACTAGAGAAACAACACAATAATAATAATATATAATAAATGATACACCTTCCATTGGCATACACACCAGTGAAATAAAACAATGTATTTCAACGTGCACTGCACTAGTAAGAGCACGAGAGAGATAGAGAGAGAGAGATTGAGACAGATAGAGAGATAGAGAGAGAGATAGAGAGAGAGAGATTGAGAGAGATAGAGAGAGAGAGAGACAGTCAGTCCCTGGGATAAGTTGTTGTTGTTTTATGGTTATTGTTGTTGTCATTATTACAGTTTTATTTTATTTGGTAAACTCCCCCTCCCGTTGTTATGACTATTCTTGTTATTGAACGTGCTGTCACAAACTGTTTATGTGCACTGGCAATATAACACCAAGCACTTGCTATGCCAAGAAAAACAGACAGAGGAGAAAACTGAGCTTCTCATTTTAAAATTCAAATTCAGTTTTTCCAATATGGTGTGTGTGTGTTCAGTTTTAATTAATTCCTGCTTTTGTGAGCATATTCTCTTGTGATGTAATTAAAGCATGATTTAATTTGTGAGTGAGAGAGGAAAGAGAAGGACAGACAAGATGGACAGACAGACAGATAGGCCTGTAAGTCCTTTTAAAACTCCTTAGACACTGGAAATCAAACTGCAGGGCATGTCTACACAGAGTGGAACCTTGGGCTCCTGAACGTCAGAGAACAGCAGGTACACACAGGATGTCAAGAATCACTAAACAGATCAGGACCTGGTGGGCTTTAGTTGGGCTGAACCAGCCTTAAACACTGCGGCATGTGCATACAGCCATCAGCCGGATACTTACACCACACCACTGCTGGCTCCATCAAACGCATGTGCAGATCTCCGGCATGCAGGGCCTCGTTCACAACATGGCCGCAGAAATAACGATCAAAATACATACGTTTACTTGCACACACAGTCCTGTTTTTAGTCTTCTGTTTTACAAAAGAGGACCGTGTCACTCTGTACCAACAGTGCGGCCCCTGAATGCAGCTTTTAACATGGCAATTACCCGGCATTTCTCACAGCGTGAGGCTAATCAGCCAGCGCTGAAATCACCCGGGTTAATGAGCATGGAGAAGCACACCTCCTGTCCACAGAGCCTCCACCAATCAGGGCATCTTCAACGCACACCTCCTGTCCACAGAGCTTCCACCAATCAGGGCCATCTTCAATGCACACCTCCTGTCCACAGAGCCTCCACCAATCAGTCCTCATTTTCATGACCCGTGACTCGACTTGGGCTTGAGAACTGATGGCTTGGACTTGGACTCGGACTCGAGGTGTAGCGACTCAACTGCGACACTGCTATTCCGAACTTTGTGAGGAGGGCGTGGCTCTGTTGAGGCGCACCACACTTGGCTCGCTCTCCCTCTCCCAGTGCAGAGATCTCCATGCATCATCACACCGTTCTTAAATCTCTTTTTGGCCAGCTGAGAGTAGGAAAGAGGAAATATATTATTTATTTCACATTATTTATTTGCTCAGCAAATTCCCAAGAGTTTCCTAATTTCCATCTTAGACATTATAAATGTATGTAGCAGGATATTAACTGTGGCAGTTAAGTGCCTTGCTTAATGGGAAGCAGTACTCCTCCTGAGATTTAAACCTGCTACATTGCAATTATACATGTTCCCGCTAACCGGGAACATTTCTGCCAATCCCACTTCTGTTGCGTCCACTGCAGCCAGGATTGGACATGGGGCCATATCCCAGGAGGAAGCAGGATCAGACACCGGCCATGACTATGAGGATCATCTCCTCCTACAGCCGTGAATCCGAGGGTCAGCTCACACAGCCCTAACTCAGAGGATCAGCTCACACACCCGTGAATCCAAGGGTCAGCTCACACAGCCCTGACTCTGAGGAACAGCTCACACAGCCTTGACTCAGAGGATCAGCTCAAGCCGCCATGACTCCGAGGGTCAGCTCACGCAGCCCTGACTCAGAGGATCAGCTCAAGCCGCCATGACTCAGAGGAACAGCTCACACAGCCCATATTTCGAGGATCAGGTCAAACCGCCATGACTCCAAGGATCAGCTCAAACAGTTAAGTCTCAGAGGATCAGCTCAAACACATATTAGCCTAAATTAATTGTACCCTTCAAACAATAGTTTGTTACCATAATTGCTACAACCCAAACCACAGTATAGACAGTGATTAGAGCCTGCGGTGTATGCCAACCAGGTTTTATGTCCCATAATTCAGTTCTTCTATGGAAAAATGCCAATATATCAACTTTATCTAGCCACCCTGTGGCTAGCACACCCTGTGCCTAGCACAAGCTATCATTTACTAGCACACCACTGCAGTGTACCTCAATCATCTCAATTAGTTTATTATTACTAATAATTTGCCATTTCAGTGAGCAATGGATGTCAATACATAATTGTCCATTTTGTTTAGCAGTTTTCATAATAATGTCATAAAAATGTTAGAATATTAACTAACAGCAGGATTATTGTCACTAAGAGACTGACCCAGAAATGGCTCCTCACTGTCAAATGTAAAACATTCTCTTACGATGTTGAAACTATTAAATAATGACAAAAAGTTTTCACAACTGAATAATATTTTAAACATTATACATTTATTAAAGACAAAAACATTTACATGTAAAAAATGCAGAGGTGCTACTGTCCCCTCATTGCATCCTTCCTACTGTTACGCAACAGACCAATAACACACAGTGATGCAGCATGGTTTAACACACTAGACCAATCACGCACAGTGATGTTGCAGTGTTTTACGTACCAGACCAATCACACACAGTGATGTTGCAGTGTTTTACGTACCAGACCAATCACGCACAGTGATGTTGCAGTGTTTTACGTACCAGACCAATCACGCACAGTGATGCTGTACTGTTTTATGTACCAGACCAATCACACACAGTGATGCTGCACTGTTTAACGCAGTAGACCAATCACGCACCATGATGTTGCAGTGTATTATGTACCAGACCAATCACGCACAGTGATGCTGCACTGTTTTATTATAATCATTACCATGATCATGATCATTCCATTTTGAATGGATTCAGCATGTTAGTCATGATTAGTGATCCTAAAAAAAGTCCACAGCATCAGAAACAGTGGTTTTATTACACCCTCAATGTAGGCCACCCATCTCAGGGGAGAAACAACAACTGACCTCTGCAATCCTGAAAGCTATCTTCCCAATCAAACACACACCCACATATCACGGTCAATTTTCTTCCAAATGATGTCAATCTGTACCAAATCACATTTTCGTGTGTGTCTGTGAGAAAGACAGAATCTGTCTGCCCTCCAGCACCAATTACCTTTTTTCTCTCATACAATTTCATTTTCTAAAGAGAAACTTGACAAGCCTTTTTTTGCAAAAGAAGAGTAGGCAGCTTCCTGGAAAGGGAAGTCATACTAATCTTAGTCCTATCATCCTAATCATAACAACACCAATGGCAATCATTGGTCAGGTTGGTTAATGTCATATATATGACTGATGATTAACTATAAATACCAGTGGCACCATCATATTAATTACAGCTGGTCCACTGGTCTGGAGAAACAATAAAAAAAATGTTTTTGGGGAAGTAGGAAACCTGACCAATCAGAATAAGGGAGAAAGCTCA
>CM056377.1:12453161-12519669 GCA_029718625.1 Synaphobranchus kaupii | reverse complement strand
ATAAGGGAGAAAGCTCACGCTAACATCAATGGCTTTTTTGTTTTCTGAACATAAGGAAAGAAAAAAACAAATCATTAGTTATTCATGAGGCTTGTGGTGTCACGGGTAAGAACACACTACAATAAAAAAAGGATGAGTAACCAGAGAAATGAATAATATTGTTTTTCAAATTTTCATTTCGTACAATGAAATCGGAAAGGTATCTCCTCTCCCTGAATCAGCCTGTACCTCCAGAGAATGTAAGAGACTTCGAGAGATTTCTGGATCCTAGGAGGGCTGTAATGATTTTTGAATGCTTACAGAACAGCAACGTCCAAACACGGTAAAAACTAATTTCAGCCTTACACCGGCTGGCCAAGTAATCAAATTAACTGTGCATTCTGAGCTCTCGTACAGTGTGCGTCAGTTACACAGGACTATAGGCTTATATTCCACAATTACCATGTCAACACAGTTTTGCTCAATTACGAGGGATAATTAATGCTGAGACCGCAATTAATGTCTGCAAGGAAAACCATGGTCGTTAGTCTCACAGCGACAAATAAAATCATCGACGGCAAACTGAAAATGAGAAAGCTAGCCGTTCCATGAGAGCGCTCACCCTCGTGCAGGAAATGGGACAGCCCTGTCCCACAGGCTAGTCGCTCTGTTTCCTTAAAGGTGGCCAGTCCAGGAAGCATATGCTGGAAACAGCAATGAATCAAGCACCAAAACAGGACCTCACACCCTCCTGCAGGCCGTCTGCACTCCAGGAGGCAAAAACATCGATTTCCTCCCAGTGCTCAAATGATCATCACATTAGGGGGATGTAGCATTTGGACAGGGCAGGTGCCCAAAGGCTTCCCCACATACCTGTTCTCTCCTGGTTTTCACAGCGTGGGTTCCATCACTGTCAGGCAGCTCTGCTTATTTCAGGATTATGGATGCCCTCTTCCTCTCTTTTTGCCAATATGTCAGTTAACTTGGCTGTATTGGCATTCTAAGAATATATTGTACATATGTTGCTGAAATGTATGCTACCTGAAATATTGAAAAAATAACCATATGCCCACAAAGCAAATGGGTCTTCATTTTGTTTTTATTACTGTCCCTCTTTCGTTGAGCACAGAGGGATTTCCATGCTTGGTGAATGAATATTCCCATGTACCATTACCGTCATTATCCTGGATTAATGTCTCTCACTCTATCTCTATCTCTCTCTGAGGCGGTAGTACTACTATGGTCAGAGAATGACAGGTCTCACTCATCCCAATCCAGCTCTGCTTACAAGATGTGCAAGTGCTTGGTGAATCGAACTACACACATTCTCCAGACTTTATTTTCTCATACTGTATATTCAAACTCCAGGTGCCTTTAAAATGATTGAAAATGCATAAGGAGCATCGCTGGCCTGTTACTCTGAATGGAGTGACTGAACAGCTTTGACGTTTCTGAAGGGTGTCTGTCAATCCCTAAGCAATCTGCAGCAGTACATCTATTAGAGGGTATCTGAAATGCCTCTGTGGAATCACATACGTCTCTGACAACAGGCTGCCACTACTGGCTCATACCTCAAAGCCTCTCCCTCCCTCCCTCCCGCTCTCTCTCTCTCTCTCTCTCTCTCTCTCGGTCTCTCTCTCTCTCCCGCTCTCCCTCCCTCCTGCTCTCTCTCTCTCTCTGTCTCTCTCTCTCTCTCTCTGTCTGTCTCTCCCTCCCTCCCTCCTGCTCTCTCTCTCTCTCTCTCTCTCTCGGTCTCTCTCTCTCTCCCGCTATCCCTCCCTCCTGCTCTCTCTCTCTCTCTGTCTCTCTCTCCCTCTCTGTCTGTCTCTCCCTCCCTCCCTCCTGCTCTCTCTCTCTCTCTGTCTCTCTCTCTCTCTGTCTGTCTCTCCCTCCCTCCCTCCTGCACTCTCTCTCTCTGTCTGTCTCTCCCTCCCTCCCTCCTGCTCTCTCTCTCTCTCTGTCTGTCTCTCCCTCCCTCCCTCCTGCTCTCTCTCTCTCTCTCTCTCTCTCGGGTCTCTCTCTCTCTCCCGCTCTCCCTCCCTCCTGCTCTCTCTCTCTCTCTGTCTCTCTCTCTCTCTCTGTCTGTCTCTCCCTCCCTCCCTCCTGCTCTCTCTCTCTCTCTCTCTCGGTCTCTCTCTCTCTCCCGCTCTCTCTCCCGCTCTCCCTCCCTCCTGCTCTCTCTCTCTCTCTCTCTCTCTCTCTCTCTCTGTCTGTCTCTCCCTCCCTCCCTCCTGCTCTCTCTCTCTCTCTGTCTCTCTCTCTCTCTGTCTGTCTCTCCCTCCCTCCCTCCTGCACTCTCTCTCTCTGTCTGTCTCTCCCTCCCTCCCTCCTGCTCTCTCTCTCTCTCTGTCTGTCTCTCCCTCCCTCCCTCCCACCCACCCACCCACCCACTCACCCACTCTCTCTCTCTCTCTCTCTCTTTCTCTCTCTGAGCTGTGTCCATCGTCATTTGCATAAATTAACTTACATTGTACAAATGATTTTGTATAACTCGGTTCAAACTGCCAAACTAGACATTGCACATCAAATAAAAATCAAGATTCAGCAACTGCATGGCCTATTTCTCATGTCAAATATTTTCAGAAACATATTTTAGTGGACTATTTAGGTGGAATAAGAGAATTGAACAGGACGCCACGTTGTTCCGGTTTAAAAACGTTGACGCAAAACGAAAGTAACATAGCGGGTCTAACCAATCAGGTGCCGGCTGTTTCTGTTGTGGGCGACAACAATTATCCATATGACGTAGAGGTACCTCCAAAGAGGTACTCTGACATCACGATTGGGGCGGGGGCAGTGTGGGGAACAGAAAGGAAATTTCAACCATTAGGGGCAGCACAAAGACGCTTTTCTACCAGTTTCTCATGATATACAATATTATTTCAGAATTGTTGAAATAACGGAATGCATGAATAAGTTTAATTATAAGGTAGGCATACAAACACATTTACAGCTAAAAAAAAAGTGATAGAGTGTAGTTACCCTTTAAATACTTTAACCCTTTAGACACCATTCAATGCCCTGCGCCTTACTGCCCATTTTAAAAGTAATGCATTGTTTCCCATATTTAAAACATTCTTCCTTCGTGTGACAGTACGTTACGGTTAGTAACATGTTTTCGCTGAAAATTCGCAGACATCGCAAGGAGTCTTTTCACATTTCGGCAGCATCTAGAGTTGCAAGTAGCTGATATAATTATTTTACCCTCGTACAACCATTTGTATTATTATCCCCACTACAACTCATTGGCTTCCAAGACACTCTTTCTGTATTTAATTATGTTTACAGCTGAATATTCAATACAGACAATTCATTCAACCTCACTCACTGGATGCAACTGCTACCCACTTGCCTTGGAATGGAAATATGTGGCACTTAATGCTCCGATTCATTACAGGCTCTGAAGTTAATTAAGGTTTGACACAACTCTGTAAGTGTCCTGGCAAATGATTTCATTAGTAGTTAAGATTCGATCCTCTCCCCTCAACACCCAATCCATGCAGTAGCACGGGATGAGGAAATATTATCCATTCATCAGCCTAAACGCAGCTCAGGCCTGTGGTCGTAGGGTGAGGTATGGAGCAGGGCGGGGGCTATGGTTATGCTTCATAAATGGTTTATTTTACAACATTACCCAGCAGCACTCATTATAATAAATGATAAGATGCATTGTATTTACTGGAGGCTCCCACACACACACACACACACACACACACACACACACACACACACACACACACACACACACACACACACACACACACACACACACACACACACACACACACACACACACACACACACACACACACACATTCAGCATTCATGTATTCACAAGGTTTTAAGGTAGTGTGTGATTATGTTCCTCTGGTCCTCAGGTGTATATGTGTCTATAGTTCTCACAACACAACAGATTTATGGAAGGATGTGTCAGAACTTTTCACGAAAGTTCACTAGACACAGACTAATGAATGCATTCACTGTCATAAGAATGCTGAGACATTCAGACCACATCTAATCTGAAATTAAATTTCAACAATAGCATGCTGCTGTCACAATCTGGAAGTCCCAAAGGAACGATGTGCTGTTACTCCATCACACAGCAGTGTATGGGAACTGTCTCTCTCTCACACACACACACACACACACGCATGCGCACACACGCACGCATGCACACACGTGCACACACACACAGCAATGTAGGGGAACTGTCTCTCACACACACACGGACTCACACATGCACGCAAGCACACACACACACACACACACGCGCACACACACACAGCAATGTAGGGAAACTGTCTCTCTCACACACACACACACACACACACACACACGTGCACACACACACACACACACACACACACACACACACACACAGCAATGTAGGGGAACTGTCTCACACACACACACAGACGCACGCATACACGCAAGCACAAACACACACACACTCACACACAGCAGTGTACGGGAACATAATCTCACACACACAAGTATGCATGCATGCACGCAAGCACACACACACAGCAGTGTAGGAGAACTGTCTCACACACACACATGCACGCACACGCACACACACACACAAACACAAACGCACGCACGCACACATGCAGGCACACACACACACACACACACACACACACACATACACATACACACACAAATGTGGTAAATCCCTCTTTGTGGACAGGATGAATTATTTTATGTGTGTTGCAAAGAGAAGGAAGAGTTGGGCAGATCCATCCGATTTATGATTATGCAAATTCCATCGTTTATGATCATAAACGTCAAGCACACCAAGCAGCAAGAGCACTGTCTTGTGAGGGTCAGCTGATACTGCTGCATCACTCTTACCTTGAGGTCAAAACAACCTACCATTGGATGCTCTTGAATATTGTCATGGGGGGGTGGGTATACATATCTATATGTACATATACATACTGTATCTCAGGTAAAGAAAATAGTCCTAACTGCACCTGCACACTCTAAGGATGCGTATTCCAGGGAAAGAGAAATAACTGCAGCCAACCAGGATCCAAGTCTGTTCGGGTAGTCTCGAAACAGTGCTTGTCCACAAAGTTTAAAAATATACATTTCTCAAGGGGGAACATGAACATATCCCAAATGATGCATGGGGGCCCGGGAGGGAGAGGGGGGGGAGGGGGGGGTGACAGAGACAGAGATAAGGTAGAACTGAAACGAAACGAGCCTCAAGCTCATCGGCTTTGTGATTCCAACTCACTTAATGAAGCATCGCGCTCCCTCGAACGTGTAGCCTTCCTCCCATCCAGTTGGTAAATCTACGTTGGGGAAGGGAAACAAAATTGATAAACAAACAATCATGTCAATAAATAAGTACATGAGCGCCAAGAAGGACAACGGGGACGCAGTCCCTAGCGTCAGTGATGTAGCCTGAGAACACGCATGTCGCTCTGCAGAAACGGCCGTTTGTTGTTCTGGAATCTGTTATCTGCAGCAGAATATTTAACTGGTCACCGACCGCGCTATTTCCACGGCAGCCAAGAATCCCCATATCCAGTACAGTGCGACGGTGCAGACCACGAGTAGCCTACATAGCACCGTGTTAATTCGTATCAATCACCCTGGTGTCTTATCGCATTACTATTTGTTCCACAATCTCACGGTCAGCGAGCGAAGTTCTTCTCCCCGCTCAATTGGCCGTGCTGTAGTATAGACTATTGCAATTGCCCCAATTTGTTATTTCTACGCCAACCCAGCGGTTTCCTTTGAATCGCCAGGACACATGCTAGTATTTAAGCGGCATTTCGTATCGCTCCATCTTGACGCAGTTTTTATATTAAACTATCATAGATGTTTATCAATAGGTGTGCAGAAACATGTTTGTGGCAGTAGGCTACACGGGTTTACGGAGCAAAATAACAGGGTTATGCGTTAACGTTAGCCGATCTGTTCTAAACCTCAGTGATACATTTCACGTTTGTTATTAAAAAGCATAATATGACAGCTGTACTGTCGAACACTTAGGCTACACATCTACTTTGACGTAAAATAACTTCAAATCGGGAGGCTAAATAGTCATATAAGGGAACTTTTAACGACTTCATCTTCAAGCTCTCCAAATCAATTCTGTTTCCTAAGTTTACATGCGCGGTTGGTGCAGATATCGCACATAAACGTTGTTGCTGCATTTCACATCGCTTGCGTGCCATAGCTCCGCAAGTATCACAGCTCGGCAGATCTATACTATTGAAATGTTTGCAGTGCTACGGTGTTGACAGCCAATGGCAATAACAAATGTCAAGTACAGTCCAACACGCAGCAGACGAGCTTGAAGGGGGTGGAAACATTTACCTGGAGTTTTCCTATGGCCAGTAATAACGGCCTCACCAGTGACTGGATGCAACCAGGTTGTGCTCTTTGCTTCTTCACTGTTGGTAAGAAATGGAAAAGGTGAAAAATGTAAAACAATGCCAGTTCAATATTCGCGACGAGACAAGACAAATATATCCAAGGGCTGTATCCATTTGATATTTACTTGATGAAGAAGACGCGTCCATCCCGTGTTACCCCATAAGTCCAAAAAGATGGGATGCAAGACAGCCAGTCGGGGTTTAGATCCGCCGCCATGTCTGGCAATCTACCCAAGACTGTAGCGCGCGCCTCCGCTCGAGTTGCGCGTACACCGAAGCTGTCAACTGGATCTGAGAGCGCGCAGAGCGAAGCGAACCTCTGGGGGGCGGGAACGTGCTTGCGAATCTCCCAAAAATCGTGCTGTCGCTCCAAAGCCAACTCCCGGGGATCACATGACACACTATTTTGTACTCAAACAATTAAAGCAAAGACACAAAAATATTCACTTCTCCTAGTCTTAACAAACCACAGCTTGCTTTTGCGAATTGGTGGTTCCAAATTGGGAGTATGAAGGACAAATATCAAGTTTAGTGTTTAAATGTATACATACCCCCATAAATCAAGTTATATTTATGTATTAAACTTTTGCACTGTATTTCCGTTAGATCTGATGTCAACAAGAAGGATACTGACAGTAAAGGAGGAACACATGCAGGTATTTATGGGTTTGACTGCAAATTCTCTGGCTTTGATTCCAAGTAAACCAAATGTAATAATCTGACAAAGACATCAAATAAAGTAGTTACAGTCAGCTGATTGGTGGCAGTCCTGCAGGGGGGTCTAATTCATGTCCCCTTGTGTTACATGCTTTAATACCACAAGACACTAAAATATTAATCCTTCATATCGTAATCATAATGAATTACAGGGATGTACATTTATATGCCGTGAATTATTAATTCAAACATCCTTCAGATTTATTCAAGCGAGTATTTTGAAATATTATTCTATGTTCACTTCAAACCCCCTGCTGTCAGCCCCAATGCTGTTTCTGCCTGTATAATGTGAGGATTACAAATATACCTGTCATAAGTTATATTGGAGGTATGGTGTGGAAATTGACTGAACGTTGCTGTAGACATCACCTCTGGGTCAAATGCTATATTGGAATTTTTTTTTTAGTCCTTTAGAAACAAGCAGATTACTGTCAGTTTTAAGAAAAACACATTTTCAGAAAAACTAAATTCTTTCATACGTCCGTAAGTTTTGCTTTGTAACTCTCAAGGGATCTGAAGGGGTATTTTTCAAAGTTGCCAGCATCTAAACACTAAGCATTTCAAATAATTACTTGTTTATTTGTTAATTTAAAGGATATTTAGGTTTTTTTTTCTGGCGGATATAAAGGGGTAAATGATTCCAATTTCCACACTTGAGATCTATAAATTATTTTGCTCTGAATACTCGTGAAAATATATGTATCTTTTTATTTTGACAGTAATTTGCATGCAGGAATTTAATGAGTTTTAAATAAACTATCTGACTCCGAAGCCCAGGGCGTTGCTCATGCTGAAGACACCTGTGTAAAGGCTGTACTAACAGTGTTCCAGGAGCAGGTTAAAGAATGTGCTTCTGTTTGTCAATTTTACATGAAAGAGACGTTACTGTTGAGCTATCATGCTATCATGCAATTCATGCAATTTCCATCAAAGGTCATTCCGATTGAATTCTACTGCACAGGTGCAATATGTATGTGTGCAAATTTACCTGCAAATTTACACACGTGCATATGTGTGTGTATGTGAGTGTGTGTGTATCTTTAGGTCTGAAGCTGTCACAGTCGAATATAGAAAACAGTTTGAAGAATAGCAATCACCGAATCGCCATTGGCTCTTTATTGGTTCTTCCCTGGTTCATAGCTGGCTCATCATTTTCTCATCAATGGCTCTCATATTTGTTCATTATAATCTCATCACTGCTCATCACGCGAGCCAGTCCAGAGTGAAAAGTTTTACTCAGATTCCAATAATATTCGCATGTGTTCTTTCCTTGGTTTCATAGCAGGCGCAGAGTGGCTGGCGTGTAAAGAATGCTAATGAGGCCCCAGTCCACCCCGCTCCTCACCTGCTGCGCATGCAGACTTTGCAGCAGCCTTATGTGATGTCATCATCAGAGGTATCCACAGACACAGGCTGCTTAAAATAGAGATGGCAACAAATTCCTGCAAGGAGACAATGCACAAACACGCAGACACACGCAGATAGACACGCACGCACACGCGCGCGCACACACACATACACACACACACACACACACACACACACACACACACACACACACACACACACAAAAGTGAACAAAAACACAGGAACACACAAACACATTTCAGACCTCATACCTAGGGATGTTCTGTGAAAAAAATAAAACACAGGTTACAGTTTTTGGTTTAAAACTCCAAGCACTCCTCATAGATAACTCATAGATAGCCTCATAGTGTGTGTGTGTGTGTGTGTGTGTGTATTTGTGTATGTCTGTATGTGAGTGTGTGTGTCTGTGTGTGTGTGTGTTTGTGTCTGTGTGTGTCTTTGTGTGTGTGTGCCAGAAGTCCTGCTGCCAGCTGAAGTTGTGCTCTGTTTGCTGGGTCTGCTACACACCAGCTGAGAACTCAGTTCCTGGGATTTGATTGAGCTCTTAATTGAACACCGATCTGCACTTGACTTCTCCTGAGAGACGTCTGCTTCTAGTCCTTGAAGAACAATTAATTAACCAAAACTACTTCCTTTTTAAAGTGCCACTTTTGCTTTGTATATTTTTTTTGGCAGCACTAACGCGTCATGCTGCACCTACGAAGGCAGGGTTACATCAGTGAGAACCTGGCACTGATAACTCTAAGAGATGTCAGATGCATATCAGAATCTAATTACAGGCACAATCAAACCCAATTAATGAAGATCGCAGTCAGAGCGGAAACCCACACACACAGTGTGAACCCCAGAGAGGCCCACACATGGAGAGAGAAATAGAGGCATATTTGCACAAAATGTGGCGTTGGGGCCACAAGTGCTTAAACGCCCCCACCCTCTATGCACCCTCTATGCATGGGGGGGGGGGGGGGGGGGTCCTCACAAGGCTGCAGTGAGTTTGTCTCCATGCTAAAGGAATCCCACAGGAAGGTGCTTACGGCCTGAATAAGTGGCACGTGCAGCTAGGACGCCATTCCGCTCCCCACGCCGCAAACAGAACAATAAAATGAAATTTGCGTTCTTATTACGGTTCAGGGGGACAAAAAGGGGTTGTGATTTGTGTGGGAGCCCAAAAGGGGTTAATTACAGCTGTTTTGTCAAGGAAGGAACACAGGCGCCTCAGCCAGGCAAACATAAAATTAGCAGTAAAAACCACTGCTGTGATGCCTCTGACAACAAGGTGTGGTGCTCTGCCAAGAAGACGAATGCCTACTGGCGGTAAACGCTTTGTAATCCGCTCGCACTCACGTCTCGGCCTACTGCGGCCCGTCGCTCAGCAGGGCAGGGCCTAATTGGCCGTACTAGTCACCCACAGGGGGACTGTTCCACTCAGCAAGGCTCTCCTCGCCTTGTTCCGCAACACTGCCCCCTCTGGTCGATTGTGCACCATGCGGGCAGCCTTTGGCAGTGGCGCCGTGGTGTCGACAGTACACCTCCAAGGCGCAATGGCTGGGCAGCTCAGATGCAGGACTGCAGAAGGTGGCAGCTGGAAGGACACTTTCCCTGGGTACCTTCCCCAAACAGACACAGGTTTCAGCAAGGCTTAGATGTGCAATTGGGTAAAATCTGTGCCTACAAATAAGATAAGGGTATACCAATTTGGCAGGATTATAAAAAAAATATTTATATTGAATGTATTTTGAAATTGGGACCTCTCTCCTCTCTGTGTGTTGGTTTGTATGCCTTTCCATATATTACAGATAGGCCTGAAAAATATTATTAATCAGAACAGCATTCCAAGGTCACACTCTCTGTCGTTTGGCATCACGAGAAGCTCTGTTATTTTGCCTGAACTGAATTTCTGCTGCATATTCTGAAACTCGATATGAGGCAATGATTCAGTGGCCACAGTAACACACGCCAAGCTGTCTTCCTGTATGTAAATAAAAAGGGAGCCGCATTAATCCATCTGAACGACTGGCTGCATCACGGTGAATGCAGAGCAGGTGATGCTGAGATGTGCGGCCAATCTGGAAAATGCCCTTGGAATGCATCGCTGCAGAAATACACAACACAGGTGTCAGACTGGTAGAGAATATTCACAAACCCAGTCAGCCAAACGTGACTGGAGCTGCACCCCTCTCCGCAGGCCAGCCCAACACTCAGTGGCTCACAAGCAGCATCCTCTCTCTTTTTCTCCCTCCTCTCTCTGTTTCTCTCTGTCTGTTTCTCTCTCTAAAGCATTCACTTAAAAAAGAAGACTTTTTCCTGGGCAGCTTGCTTCCCAGTTTCCCCCATGGAATATATTAAAGCTTACACAGGTACTGTAGGTAGGTAGGTAGCTAGGTTGCTTGTTGGTCGATCTGTCGGTCAGTTCATTGGTTCGTTTGTTGGCTGGTTTGTTGGTTGTTTGATTTGTTCGTTTGTGTGTTCGTTCGGTTCGTCTTCGTTCGTTTCGTTCATTGGTTCATTGATTGGTTCGTTGGCAGGGATGTCAGAAGGGATAGTTCTGCCATGGTTAAATGTCACATGAATAAAGGTTGCACTTGACTGCATGTCAGTAAGGAGCTTCGTCAGTCGGCGGTTGGCCTGGCAGTCGGCGTATCAGTCAGCATCAGTCAGCGGACGACCCGTTGGTCAGGCAGTCGGCAGTTGGTCGGCAGTCAGTCCGTCTGTCGGCGTTGTTCAGCGATAATCCATCGGCTGGTGTTCAGTCGGTGTGGTTGGCTGTTCTTTTGGTCATTGTTTGGATCCGTCAGCTTCAGTTAGGCCGATGCTCGGCCCGGTGGTCAGCCTGACGGTCGACCCAGCGGTCAGGCCGGGGCTCAGCCTGATGTTCGGCCAAGTGGTCGGGCCTGCGCTGGTGGTCGGCGCATCTGTCGGTTGGCGGTCGGCCTGTCGGTTCCGGTCAGTTTGGCGGTCGGCCCGTCGGTGATGTTGGTCAGCAGTCGACCTGTCGGTCAGCCTGGCGGATGTTGGTCGATCTGTTGTTCAAGATGAACAATGTCCCAATGTAATAGATATGCATATACATTAGCTTGTCATTCCAATTAATTGTCATAGAAAATGGATAAGTCAGACCACAAAGCAAAGAAGAGAAACTTCACAGAGTGTGAAATCGAGACACTCGTTATGGAGGTAGAGGTCAGATGGGCTATCTTTTTTGGCGGACATAGTTCTGTACCAGAAGAAAGAAGTGGTAGGATATTAAAGTGGATGGAAATTTCAAGGTTACAGCACCATAGCTAGGAATTAATAATTGTTAGTATTAATTGAGTCACACCTCTTATCAGCCTGTGATGAGACATCATTCAAAATATAATTCAGTCAGGCCACTGTTGTTCAATTAACTTTATTGACATTATGAAACAATACATTTTAGGTTTGGTGGTATGGTTCTGTTCACCAAGCCCTCCCGCCCATCCACGCGAGCAAGCATGGGTATGGGCGGCGGAGGGCAGCTGCACAACCCCCCATTAGGGTTACGCTAGAACAGAACCGCAGCACTGAGAATGGTTTTGACAGATTCCATTCAGTCAGTTATATATATATATATATATATATATATATAAATGGCACTTTTAAGTGTCATTATCACAACAATTTACAAGGAACCGAGCCTGAAACCCCATAGAGCATGCCTAAGGCGACGGTGGGCAAGGAAAAACTCCCTGCTGTTAGCAGGAAGAAACCTTGGGCAGAACCTGACTCTGAGGGGGGAAGTCCATCCGCCGCTGACTGGCACCGGTTACTAAATGCTGATTACAGAATAGAAATTTGTAGACCGAACATATGAAAATGTCAATGTATAAGGAGCCGGTGAGGAAGACTGATTGAAGCCCGGCAGGTGCATCATAGCTGGGTACATGCATGGAGCTGGAGCTGACCGTCTGCTTCTGGAGAACGATGTTTGTTGATCTATAGCTACCGCTCCGGCGGATGCCGAAGCGGGAAGGAGAGAGGAAAAGAAATCAGTAGGCACTCGAAAAATGTTAGTGATTCATGCAGGAGCGATATAGGCTAGGTGTATGTGCGCAATGGGAAACTGAAGAGGATGGAGCTGGGGTGGAGGGGGTGGGCGGGGTTTGTGTGCAGCGGTGTGGCTGACAGGGGATCCACCATGGTAGGGCGAGGCGGTTAAAATAGACCGCCTTGTTATGTGAATCGTCACTACTCAGCTGAGCTGTTCAGCTGATTAACTATGGCCGGGTTTCACTCTCGTGGCCTGCCTGAACTGACGCTATGCTCGATTACGATAATACTACTGTATATTGTCGGATTACACAAAAATGTATCTTTCATCTTAAAGCAGCAGTTTTCACAATAAATAGTTTTGTGTGGATGTATCTGTTTTTTTGCAGATACATCCTCACAAACATATTGATATGCGATTACATCTATGTAAATATCTCTCCAATTAAACCCCTAGCCATCAAACTGAAATTGCACTGTTGGACCTCGCAATTCCAATATATTCAGGGATAAAAGAGCACTCGCAACTCATGCGTCTGTACAGTTGGGCCTATAACGCCTCCCTGATGTTATAAGCTGAAAACTTGTAACACGTGGGACGTGTCACCGGCGGTATTATTGTTTTTCAGTCAGTATGGATGAATAAATGTGGTCTTTCAGACTAACAGCAAAAAAACTACTTAGGCCTGGGTTTGGGTTTTCCTTTGACAAGGGATGTGACTATTAGAAGGCTGTGTACTTTGATATGAAGTGAAAGCAATTGAGTGAAACATCTCTCTCTCTCACATCTGTCTCGGACATCTCTCTCTCTCTCTCTCTCTTTCCCTCTCTTTTTTTTCTCATTTGCATTATTTTGTATTTGCAGAGGACCGAGGGAGTCTTCGTTCCGGTTTCAGCGCTGCGCAGACACACACACACACACACACACATACACACACACGTATGAGCATGCTCGCGCACATCCACACCGAATCTGAAGACACACATGCATGCAGTCTGCCACAGCAATATCTTACAGTGTTCTTGCTAGTAAATATTGGACTGGACAGTCTGACATTACATAACGGCACCAGTATACAGCTAAAAAATGTTTGTTATCATTATTGTTATTATTTTGACCAGAAAGACTTGTGAAGCCTGGAGACACAGAAGCCTGGAGCGGACTGCAGACCTACCAACCAATTATAAACCATGTGAAAATATTCAGTTCATGGCAGACCTGACCCATCATTTGACCTGAAAAGAAAAGTTATGATAACATAATACTGAAGAGATGATAATGTTCCCACATCGTTGCAATAAGGTTAATGAGACATGCGTGTTTGTAAGATGCGCGGGTGAAAATTACGACTGTAAGGAGAGGCGAGAGTGATGAGGAACACAGTAACTGCTGAGAGTTTGCCAGGGGATCTTTATTCAAACCCATTTTTTCCCCCCACAAAGGCATTGCAATCACATTGTCATTGTAATTTGTATGGTTCCAGAGGTAATTTATATTGAAAAACAAAGTAAAACCTAGAAGCTGAGTGTAAATTTTGCTGACTGAGGGGAAAATTATTCTAGCAGCAGTAGAGTGTGCTGTGTATTGCATTGCGATGAGTAATTCTTGGGGGATTTTTAAAAACTTTTTTAATCACCCTGCTTCCTTACTTTCGACAAGGTTGTGCCTTCTTTGACTTATTAATGTAGACTACTCGCCTGGTTTTATTTTACCTGTAGTGAAATAGTTGCATAGTCTGCAATAAGACAAGGACAACACCGGTAATGTCCTGTGTGGGACAGGGGTACACCTCTACACATGACCAAAGGCTCACACATTTGCACCCTGGTCCCACAACCCTGATGAAGCAAAAAGAGAACTCCCATGCTCTTTCATGTTGATGATAAATCATAAATATTATGAACAATGTTAAGGAAAAACCCACAAATAGGTGGTTGAGGATCAATCAATCAATCAATCAATATTTATTTATATAGCGCATTTCACAACAAGTTGTCACAATGCACTTCACGGCAAAACAGCAAAACCCAGCCTAAACTCCAGAAAGGATCAACTTAGGTCCTATTCTCTTTACTATCTATATTAACGACATCATTTTATCCCTATCTGATTGCTATGCTCATCTTTTTGCGGATGATACAGTTATCTACGGTGCAACAAGCGGTGTTAAAACTGCAATCATCTTTCCATGTCATGCGCTAGTCTCTAATAAATCATAGACTAGTCTCAAATCCACAGAAAACAAAGTGGATGCTTTTCTCCCGGGCAAAAAATACTGGTGTTAAAGCTTTTTCGCTCTCATCTTCATCTGGCAATGTAATCGAGAATGGATCGATGACAAATTATCTTTTAAATACCATATTGAAACTCTGGCCATTAACCTAAGGCAGAGGGTGGGTTTTTTTGTATAGAAATAAAATGTTCTTTCCTAGGAGTTGCAGAAAAAGGATAGTTGAGGCAATGTTTTTATCAGTCTTGGATTATGGTGACATTGTTTATAGAAATGCTGCTATCTCCATACTCTACTCTCTGGATGTTGTGTATCACTCTGCCCTCCGTTTTAGTTCTGGTGATTCTTATTTAACTCATCATTGCACCTTGTACTCTAATGTTGGATTGCCCTCCCTTTCTCGAGGACGCGATCAAAATTAGCTTTTATTTATATTTAGAGCTTTAACTGGTAAACTCCCACACTATATTTCATCCCTCTTTGTATGGCAAAAAAAAAAATTATATGACACGCTCCTCAGATTACCTAATGCTTCAAGTTCCTCGTGTTAACACAGAACTTGGAAAGTCTGCTTTAAGTTCTAGTGCCCCTGCTACCTGGAACAGCTTTCAAAATGATTTTAAATTAGATATCTTGCCCTCCCTAAGCCATTTTAGATTGCTTGTTGTGTGTCAAGTGGTATTTGAATGTAACTGTTTTAATTAATTTAATTTGTAATCTTTTAAGTTATTTGGCTTTGTATTTTACTTTATTTATATCATGTTATTTTGTTTATTATTTATTTCATTTTATGCACCCATGTTTTCTTGTTCTTATTCATGTATTTTATTTATTTGTTGTATTTGCTCTCGGCGCCGTTGTAAATGAGGATCCGTCCTCAATGGGTTTTCCGAGTATAAATAAAGGTGTGATGAACATGAACGCTGCTTAGACAGGAAAAATCAGGAAAATGAAAAATATATGAGTATCCTTCAAAGTGATTTTTGTGACTATGGACTGAGATACGTAAATGAAATAATGCCAATAAAACCCACGAGAAAACCCACGAGAGACGTGTTTGTAGACACGCACCATAAAAAGTGCCTTGCATGGCCATGCACCAAAATTTGCTCCAATAAATATCCTGCTGTGTACACAGACAGTATAAAATTCAATCTGCGTAGGCTGCCTGCTAGCCTAATAAATATCCCGCTAAATAATGCATAAAGGAGCCCTGTGTTATACCCCAAATAGAGCAAAATGGACCCATTCTAGGGAGTGAGGTCTGTCTGCACAGCAACACAGCAGTGCAATGTGCAACTCTGGGAATGTTGGGAATTCCGGGAATGCTGGGACACATTTTACAGCAAACTGAGGAAGCGAGCATGTTTCAATCAGCTAGTGGGTCAGGCCAGGGGACAGTTCAATCAAAGAACATGACACGACTTCCCTTTCATTCAATGACTGATTTCAGAGGTACGAAGGGTTAATCTAGGGAAAATTAAAACCAGTGCTTGAATACAGCGATTAGTCTACCTTGCGATGTACAATTATTTGTGTGTCCCTTGAGTTAATTTCCAAATGCTAAAATGAAAAAGAAACATAGTAAATCACAATCACAAGTAAAAAAAACACCCTTTGCTTCTCATTGTCCAGATGCATGCTGAAAGAGCCACTGAAATTGTGTTTTGTGACTTCACCACAGACTCCATTCAATCACCCCCAATACAGACTGAGACGTCCCAACTTTACCCCCCTTCACCCCCCCCCCCCCCCCCCAGTGGACAGAGGGATACAAACTTTAAACCCCCCCCCCCCCCCCCATCGACTGAGGCCAAGTCACATTGCTCCTCTAAATCTTTTCTCAAACAGCAAAAAACTTCACCCTCTGGCGACCTCACGATCGATATCCAGAGCTGGGTACAAACCGGTCGCCAAACGCATGGTGTCACCAGGGGGGGGATGTCTTATTCTTAGACCCCCTTACTTCAACACTGCCTCTCAGCAGCTCTGCCGGCTGGGGAGGGGCCTTGGCTGGACACCGGCAGTTATCCAAGCTCATTCACTGCAATGGTGGCACCTCCTTCTGCGTCCCTTCCACACACTGCCCACCACAACACACACACGCACACACACACGCACGCACGCACACACACACAGACACGCACACACAGACACGCACGCGCACGCACGCACACGCGCACACACACACGCGCGCACGCACGCGCACACACACAGACACGCACACAGGGACAAAAGCAAACAAATAAAAACCCCACTGGGTGTGACAATTTGCATGTGTATGTATGTGTGTGTGTTTGTCATCCTGATTCAGCAGGCCTTATCTCTGCCTGGGGCTTTGTCCTTTCTACTACATTTACCCCTCCTCCCCACCGTCCTCTTTATGGAAATATAACAGCCAAACACCACCCAGTTTAAACTGCATTGAGCTTGGTGTGGTGAGTGGGGTAGGGTAGGGCTGCTGGGTGGGTTGTGATGGATGAATTAAGGCCTGAGGTTTAAATCCAGGGGGAAAAGGGACATTTCTCGCAACTAACATTTTTTTTCTTCTGGATTGACCGATGCCTGGTTGTATATTCTTTGCTGCGGTCTATGAAAATACCAATGAATACTGGGAATTCTCAGGCAGGTTATTGGCAGTTGTGTGCCAGACAATTCCAGTTTTTGTGCCTATTTTCACATTATATAATTTATAATAAATTATCATAATTGTTTACGTGATTGGCAGTAATGCGGGCAACAGTCACAAGCTTGTGAGACCGGTATAGTTCATAATTAAAGCAGCATAAAAAGTTTGAGCAGCGTGTTTGAGGCCTGCATGCTTTCAAACACCTTTCCTGAATTAGACAGCCTGACAGGTCTGTTAACAGGCTCATAAAGCACTAATTAATTCTATTTACAAACTCTGGAGCCGTGGCAGAGACCCGCATGATTAAACAGAGCCAATGTGGGCACACCTTCCGATGTGTTGTGATAAGATACCAGACCAAAAAATAGTAGTATAGGACAAACAAAGGAAAGGAGGGAAAAGTGGGGACTCATGCTCCCAGCGATACTGATTTAGTATTCTGGCATGAAGCACAAACCCTGTGAAGTTTAATTGCCTGAGCAGCAAAGAGAGCGTGCCTGCACTTCAGATTCTCCTCTTCATTTACTTGTGCCCTGCACGTGTTCCTCTGCCCTCTCCTGTTCCCAAGCTATTGTGTTCTCATGTTCTTTATGTTCTCTGTGTTCCTCTAACCACATGTTCTTTATGTTCCCTGTGTTCCTCTCCCCTCTCATGTTCTTTATGTTCCTCTAATCCAGAGGTGGGCAACGAGGGCCGTATCCGTTTCTGGTTTTCATGCCAACTTCTGGCCTTAATTACCTAATTAGCCCTAATATTTACACCATCTGACATTTTAGCTACAATTCTTAATAAGCGCATGAATGACAGCCGAAGACTTCTTGTGTCCCTATGTAACCGTATAGAAAGAGAGAAGCTTACTTTTACTCAGAAGTCGAAGGTGAGATTTGAACCCCGCTCCTCTCACTCGTAAGCGAACGCGTTACCAATCAGCTAAAGACAACATCGCCGATAGCTAAGGATAACGTTGTTATTTTGACCCTGAGGGTTGCGTCGCCAGAGAGTGTTGTCACGGTAACCTGCTACAAGGCCTTCGCTTTACTGCACCTCACTGTGCTTACTAGCGAACTAGCCGAGCTACACCCGCTACACCTACATGAAACATTTTAATGTGATCTAATCTACCAGTGTCGGTGTAAACAGCCAATTAGCTCATTTAGCTGGGGTAATTGGTGGGAACAAAAACCTGCATACACACCGGCCCTCCAGGACTGGAATTGCCCACCCCTGCTCTAACCAAATGTTCTAATGTTCTCGCATTCTCATGTTCTTTATGTTTTCTGTGTTCCTCTCCCCTCTCATGTTCTAATGTTCTTTATGTTCTCTGTGTTCCCATGCGCTTGTGTTCTAATGTTCTTTATGTTCTCTGTGTTCCCATGCGCTTGTGTTCTAATGTTCTTTATGTTCTCTGTGTTCCCATGCGCTTGTGTTCTAATGTTCTTTATGTTCTCTGTGTTCCCATGCGCTTGTGTTCTAATGTTCTTTATGTTCTCTGTGTTCCCATGCTCTTGTGTTCTAATGTTCTTTATGTTCTCTGTGTTCCCATGCGCTTGTTTTCTCATGTTTTTTATGTTCTCACATACTGGCACTCTTCTGTGGTCTTTCTTGGTTCTTGTGTTGTGTGTTGGCTCAGCTCAGGCTTTTTGTCTGAACACGCACAGATTGATATAAAGGCTTGCAGCTTATTCGTTCTCCTCACTCACCTGTGTGTCCTTAGTCCTTCTTAGTCCATTGTCTGTGAACCCTGGCAGCCTGCAAGAATTTTATTACGTTCAATTCCATATACTTCAACTTTCAGGAAATACTCAATGCTCAAAAGTCCAGATTAAACTGTCTCCTTTAAGTGTTATAATGTGTAGAGCATTTTCTGTGCATTTTACCACCATTACTATAGACCAATTCAGTTATAATAACAAAGCAGGGAAAGATATATCTTGTATGTAATATCAGCAATAAAAAACATTTACAATCCCACCAAACCACTGCTTTTCAATAGCTGAGTCTGTTCTACAAAACACCTGCTGCTAGAATTAAGTTCTGTTAAAATTAAGGGAATTTTAACTCTCTATAAACTGGATTAAAAACATACTTTTTTTTGAAGACATCGATTTCTGAATGGTGAGATTTCTGAAGTGATAAAACAGGACAACCCGAAAATAAGCATTCTTTCATCTACAGATTTCCAGGATTCCGCAAAATATAAGTGACATGCCCTCTCCTTTCCTCCTTCCCTCCCTCCTTTCCTCCTTCCCTCCCTCCCTCCTTCCTTCTTAAATTCCCCTGTACAGTACAGGGATGTGTTTTATGAAGTGTAATAACTGGAAGGAACATTCATTTGTTTTTACATTTCCCACTGAAGGCACTTTGATTGAGACATAATAGCTAACTCTTACTTCTGCCCACCTCCGTCATTCACCGGAACTTTCCGACAGACGAGGGCTCTCCTGTCTCCGTTCAATTCAGACCTCACTTTGCCGCTTCACTCACACACAAGAGTACACTGTATTAACCGGGCAAATTATTGGATTAATGTTTCAAATATTTCACGATTTCACAAGCAAGCAAGTCTCACAGCGATTTTTCTCAGCCATCTGAATGTTTTTCAGAGCTTGTTTTCAGGAAAATAAACAGATAATGTATGAGCCATTTCAATGTAGTCTTAAGCAGAATCTTATATGTCTATAATTCTTCCCCACAGCTCATTAAGCTGGGGCAAGCTTCTCTTTTCAGAGAGAACCTCCCTTTCTCTTCAACCATCCAAACTGTACAAAACATTAATTCCCTGGATCTCATAAAATCATGAGAAAACACTGCATCTTAAAGAAGCCAAAAGCCCATCCTTCTCCTGAGAGAACGGCTAGAACTGCCTGTTCCAGTATCTCAGGTGCTCATCCAGTACCAATTACTTCCACACCTGCGCACATTACTCATCCCCGTGGCCTGATAAACATCATTTGAGAGATAATATTAGACAAGGAGCAAATGACAGCCTGAAAAGAATCTTTACATGTTCAGGATTTAGGCCATTTCTCACTCTGGGGTCTTTTGGGATTTACACTGTTGGCTCTCCGGCTTTTGTCCAAACAGCTCTAAATCCACGGAAGCTTCACCAATTGATAAAGATCTATTGAGTGATTTTCCCAGATTCACTTTGAGAATTCAGCACACTGATCTGAATTTAAACACGTTCTGAAAGTTATCCGGCGGCACGGTGGTGCAGTGGTTAGCACTGTTGCCTCACAGCGAGAAGGTACCGAGTTCGAATCCCGTATTCCCAAGTTCGAATCAGGTACTCCGGTTTCCTCCCACAGTCCAAAGACATGCAGATTAGGCTAATTGAAGACTCTAAATTGCCCATAGGTATGAGTGTGTGTGAGTGAATGGTGTGCCCTGTGATGGATTGGCGGACTGTCCATGGTGTATTCCTGCCTCTCGCACAATGCATGCTGGGATAGGCTCCAGCACCCCCCGCACCCCTGACCAGGAATAAGCGGGTTAGATAATGGATGGATGGATGGATGAAAGTTATCCAGGGTAAACCTCTAGTTGAGGAAGAGTATTGATGGAGGTGTGCTTGCTCTCACCAAAAAAGACATAAGTAAATCTCTCAACAAGCTGAGGTCATGCACCCCTTAATTACACCATGGCCAGCTTTGTTGATCAACAGGAATATCCTGAATAACTATTTCCAACTCCACTCACAAAACTAATTATGTGAGCTCAGCTGCAAGGACAGGCAGCAGATAGCGCTCCATCAGGACCTGGGCTGAGACAAGCTGTTACTGGGAATATTTGGAACATGTACATCAGATCACCATGGTTACATTGTCTCAGAATATGACCAAATATTCCTCCTGTACAGAACCTCTATATGGAATGAATGGATGCACTGCAAGAATGTGTGGTCTGAATACAAGTGTCTCAATGAATTTGGCCTGACCAGCATTGCTTTTTATTAAGAATGCATCAGTTTTATACTCATATCTCATATCCCCACAAGATCTCAGTGTGAAAACTTTTCCTTTCACCAAAGTTTAAGTGGGCTGTCATCCAAACCCTCTTCACACAGAACAGGTTTTAATGAGAATTACACAGACTGGCCATTGTAACACTGTAATGAGTCTGCCCTGTCGTTGGTGGCCATCAGATTGTCCAACGATGGCGGTAATAGAAACCAGAGAGAAACAGGAAATCTCCTGTGGAGTTCACTACTCACAGCGATACTGAAAGGCAAAGGAAAAGGAGGAGATGAAGGCTCCTGGTCCCTGTCAGTTGTGGGGAAAGATGAAAGCCAGCTCTGGAACAGACGAGCTTCAAAACTTTCAGTCAACATCAATCACTGGACCTAACAAGATTAGATATATTGGCGATTGTTACCGTTGACTTCCATACATCCAGCCAAACCTCTGGGCCCTGCAATATATTTTCATATGCACTTAATCTTCTATCGATCTGCCCATTTCCATTTCCTAAAAACAGACAGGCATTCTGCGAGCCCGGCCCAGCTGCAGAACCGCGCCAGTGTTGTTTGGAGAATGAGAAACGTGATTAATCACAGCGGAGGAGTGTGTTTGGTATTGATCAGAGATTAGACTGCGTGGATCTCCCTCTTGGGCAGTCAGATGATCACATGCTTCCTGCAGATAGACCCTGGCAGCGGGCGAGCCTAACCAGAACCAACATCCAGATGGCACGCACCCTACTTCTCTCCCGAAGCACAGCAGCTAAAATCACAGCGAGCGTCTCATTTTATTATTTACTTTTGCACGTTCCCCTTATATTAGGGTCTGAACTATTGATTACCTCTGCGCTGCAGCCTGCAGGAATCAGTGTACCCCACACAATGAGGCGCTACTAGCATCAGTGTACCCCACACAATGAGGCGCTACTAGTGCCCTGCAGCAAATGAAAGGATGACCACTGCAGCTGGAAGGGTTTCAAGGATATTATGCAGATGAAGGTGAGAAAGGAACACACTTACGGAGCGGGTAACAGAGCCAGGGCCGGCTCTAAACTATTGGAAGCCACAGGGAAAATGTTCTTTGGCGGTGCCCTTTAGAGTTACATCCTATCCAAGCATGAGAGGGGGGTGGGGGTTGTGGCTGCGATGGGGGGTGGGGGGAGGGATCGAATCAGACCCCTGCCAGTGTCGACTGTGGCCAGCAGCGTAATTTGTTTTCGCCTCGTCCAAGGGATATAAAGGAAGGATTCAGCTGGTTGGGATAGCATTGCTCATCGCTCTAGCGACCGCTGTTGGTCGTCCGGGTGCCCGCGGCTTGCTCTCTGCGTGCACGTATGATTGGGTCTCCTCCACCCTCGCTCTGCGCGTGTGCAGCTTATGGCTGTGGTGTGTAAAGAAGCAGCTGGCTGACACCACGTGTTTTGGAGGAGAACCGCGAGTGACTTCACTCTCCTGAGCCTGCAGCAGGAAGGTACATGAGCGCGGGTGTACATAGTTTGTAAATTGGACATCCCAAATTCAGGTGGGAGATGCTAAATTTTTAAGAAAAAAAAAAGGACTGGGGGAGGGGAGGGGGGCTGATTCAGTGTCTTAACTTAAACTTTATTTATGCGATTGTTTAAGATCGCATAGTTTAATTTTATCCACTTACTTGAATTTGTATGTATTTTACCCTTATTTTTTTAAGGTATTGTCCTTCTTTATTCCAATGTGAAGCAACCTGAGCTCCTTTTATGAAACATGCACGACATCTTAAACAGTTTGCCGTTGCTTGGTGAGGGTTGTGGGGTGACACTGTTTGCAATACCTTAATAAAAAAAGAAGGCTCCTTACAAGAGATAAGGGAATTTGCAGACATTTGGTTCAAACACAGCGACGCTCTTTCTGGACACATCTATTTTTGGCTGTTCTGTCCCAGAATGCCACACCAGCATCTTACAGGCAGGAACAGGCCTCCAGAGAGCGCAGGTTCATTTGCATATATCGACTTCCTGTCAGAGAGGAGCACATTCAGGGTGAGCGGACGCACGATATTAAAGCCCTCCCGTTGTGCGGGAGAGAGAAAGGTGAAGATACCTCGCCATTGTCACGGCAACATCGTCCCTGAAACACTGACCCGCCTACAGTCACATGGTCACTGCTTTACATTCAAAAAGAAGAAAGTCACAGTTTCCCGATGGGAAATTGACTCGGCTCAGCGCTTTGGGTGGACACCCACCTGGACTACTATCACAGCCGAGGAGCAGATTTAACATTGGGTGTGTGGGTGTGGCCAACTACCCAGAGTCCCATGCCCCTTCCTGAGCATCTCAGATATCTAGACAGTCAGATGGCGGTATGAACAGGTAGACATGAGCTCAGAGCCCCTGTATTTATGTAAAAAGCAGAGGGGGGTCCATCCCAAGTGACCAACAACCACGTCTTTACTGCCAGGTGTATTCAGAACCCTGAAGTCCAAGTTCAAATGCATCAAATACTTCAAATGCAAATGCATAGTCCTTCTCACCAAATCTCCTTTATCATGCACCTTTTACGTGGACATTTTCTCTATTTCATTTCTACAAGCAATGTGCACGCACTGACCGGAGCACCATAAAAACACACAGGATACAAATGAGACCAGTGCATAGCGGGGGCGTGTCCTGCTCCAGTCCAGTGATGTTTATGCCCCAATTTTGTATGATAAAAAATTTTGTAAAGTAACGTTGAGTGAATAGCAGCCACGTGGGTTTTTGCAGGGATTATTGATCCCAGCCAGACGGTGCTTAACGGTACTCTCCCTATCAATCAGGGCCTTTCAGTGCACAGCGTTCGCAGTGTTAGATAAACATGCTCTTATCTCCAGTGGCATTTTGATGAGCGTAAAGGGGCCGAGGCCTATTCCACAGCTCTCTCCCTGTCCGCTGCAAGAGCCATTGCCAATTACTGGGATGGCTTTTTATGGCGGTTCCGCCATCAGGCCACGGCGGCACTCTCATTGAACCCAAGCTGTCCGTCAAAGGGCCTGTTGCGCGTGCGTGCGTGTGTGCTTGCGCATGTGTGCTTGCGTGTGTGTTTGTGTGTGTGTGTGTGTGTGCATGCGTGGAACCAGTATACTGTGGAACCTGCCGGACACTCCATACCCAGAATTTTTATGAATCAGACTCCATTTCACTCAATTTGCCCAATTAAACACTGTCCTCCTGTGAGTCCAATTACACACCTTAATTTTCAAACATCATCACCATTATTGCAAAAACAACGTATGGCAGGTGCGCATATTAACAGATAACAATGGCGAAGCGCAGAGCGTTGTGGTCTGGCGAGAGAGGGCTTGCGTTTTCTGCTAGGAGCAGAGGGGGAGAACAGAGAGAAGGGCTGGCAGGCAGCAGATGGGTCGCGGCGGCGCTGAGCAGGAACGCCCCTCTCTGGGGGTAAATTTACAGGCAGAGCTGAGCGGCAGGCCGCCCCCCCCCCCCCGCGCCCCGCGCTGCAAACCGCCAGCCTCTCCGCTCCTGGAATATAAAGCAGCAGCAGCAGCGGTGGCTGAGAGACGGCGGCTGGACGCTGGCCAGGAGATGAAGCGCATTGATTCAACAAGGCTCCTGCCGTCCTGCTAGCCTTCCTTTGCTCTCTTCACTGCGAGGGATTCATTCACCACCCCCAAAAACACCCCCCCACCCCTCCCCATCGCCCTTTGCCCAGCTTAAGACGTTCCAATTCAGGCTTAAGGCTAGTGACAGTGAAGGAGGGGGGGGGGGGGGGGGGGCGTGGTCGGGGGGTGGGACGGGATCGAGTTGGTGAGGGGTGGGGGGTGTTTGTGGACGCTGCCTATCGCAGACAAGAGCCAAGATATTGTTCACTCCTGCCAAAGGGCTTTCAATGAGTTGACTTCTTGACTTCGGATCGGCTTTTGTGCACAAAATATCTTTGTGTGAAACTGAAGTTAGCCGGCTACATTGGTGCAGAGATGAGGAGTGGCCAGCAGGGAGCCCCGGAACAGCTCTGGAGGGGAACGCGGCACGTGACACCTCACTGCTCACCTGACTTTGAGTCTGCAGCATGCTTCTTTTTTTATACCTGAGAGAGGAGATGGCAACAGATGTGCTTCGCAAATGTGTGTGTGAGTGTGTGTGTGTGTGTGTGTGTGTGTGTGTGTGTGCGCGAGTGCGTGTGCATGCGACGTGTGTCGCGCAGAGAGGATGGGGAGTCTTTATTAAGGATAAATCGCAGTTGAGGCTGAGCTGTGAGCTCATGAAGGCTCTGCTCCTATGTGCATATTTTAAAACCTGACCCAGATCTCTCAGCTCTGACGAAACAAGTCACTTTCCCCTTCAACTGAGAGAGAAACACAGTGCTACCTTCCACACAGCTCAATTCAATTCAATTAAATTTATTTGTATAGCCTTTTCTACAGAGAACTGTCACAAAGACGCTGTAGAGAGAAACAGAAGGAGAATTGGGCAAAAACCAGGCCTGAACCCCCGAACAGCAAACAAGGTAAAAACTCCCCAGTGGGAAGAAAAACACTCAAACGGTGGTGAGAAAAAGCTCCCCGATGGGAAGAAATCTCAGAAGGAACCTGGCTAGAGAGGGTGAGCCCATCCTTCACTGGCTGACTCGGTTTAAACTAAAGGTAGAATGGAGGGTAACAGAATGTAATGAGGGATCTAATGAGACAGGTGTGTGCGGGTTGGACCCGTAATGCACGACTCAGAACACAAACGTAATAATAAATGTCCGCAAGGACTTTATTATAGGGAAATCCAGAAATCGTAGTCACACAAGCGAAGTCCAAAAACCAATAAATCCAGCCAAAAAACCAAAGTAAAGTACCGAGGGAGAAGGCAGTCTCGGAATCGGTACACCATGCACAAGTTCAGTAACCAGAGTAGCTGTCAGCGGAGCAGAAGTACAATACAGGGGTCAAGCAGAGTTCGTAGGTCGTGGGACGTTGCAGGAGTCAGACCGAAGTCCTATCCGCGGGGCAGAGGTACAAATAGACAGCAGGCAAAACTCGTGGTCAAAAACAGGCAGTAGAAAACGGTAGGCAGGCAGTAACGATGGTCAGTAAACAGGCTTGGATCTATAACAGTAGTCAGACAAGGTAAACGCTCAAAAGTGACAGTAGTAAACTAACAGGCAACAATTTCGCGAAGACAAGACATGAACACTGAGCTTATATGCAGGTGTAGACAGGTGCAGACACTTAGCTTGAGAGCAGCATGCGAAGGGGAATCAGGTGTGGAAAGCTGACGAGGTAACAAGATAATTAGTAATCGTTAGTAATAAACCTATCCTGACCTAGCGTTAGTAAATTAGTAAATGACATGCACAAGAAACGTAAGGTAAACATGAACACATGGTTAGAGAGTTAGTATTACCCAATCCTGATCTAATGTTAGTAGATTAGTAAATAGACACGGGAAAATGAAACAATTAGGGAAGGCTGAGTGACAGCAAGAGAGAGAGGGAAAACAGCATGAATGCAAGGCTGCAGAAAAACATGGAAATGTGTATGCTACCAATTAACTGCATCATAACATAAACAGAACACAAGCATGACAAACTGAAAATAAACTGTGACAAACTAAACATGAAATGTGGCATAAACATGACAGAAACGTAACAGGACCCCCCCCCTAACGACCGACTCCTGACGGTCTACACAGTTTATCTGGGTGGTCACGGTGAAAGTCACTTATCAAAGACTTGTCAATAACAAGACTGGGAGCGATCCAGGAACGCTCCTCAGGGCCATACCCCTCCCAGTCCACCAGATACTGGAACCCCCGTCCTCGCTTGCGAATGTCCAGTAGCTTCTTAACAGTGAAGGCCGGGTGATTATCTATGATACGGGGAGGAGGGGGTGGGGGATCAGGAGGGCAAAGGGGGTCAGTGGAATAGGGTTTAATGCATGAAACATGAAAAGTGGGGTGAATCTTAAGGGAAGGGGGCAAAGACAGCTTGACAGAGGTGGGATTGATTATGCTCAGAATCTTAAAGGGACCAATGAAACGGGGTTGCAGTTTGTGGGAAGTGGATTGTAGGGGAATGTCTTTAGAGGAGAGCCAAACTGAATCGCCAGGCTTGTACTCAGGGGCTGGAGTGCGGTGGCGATCAGCGACTCTACGATTCCGTTCGGCCGTGCTCAATAGCGCGGCCCGGGCGTCCCTCCAGATCTTGAGGCAGCGGTGCATGTGGGTGGCAAGGGAGGGAACAGCAATCTCGGCCTCTTGATCGGGGAACAGTGGGGGTAGGTAACCGAGGGAAACTTCGAATGGGGACTTTCCAGTAGCGGCGCAGGGCAGAGCGTTGTGCGCATACTCAACCCAGGTGAGCATCTTGCTCCATGAAGTGGGATTCTTGGCCGACACACAGCGTAAAGCAGCTCCGAGGTCTTGGTTGGCCCTTTCGGTTTGACCGTTAGACTGGGGGTGGTAACCTGACGTGAGGCTGGAGGTGGCTCCGAGAGCCGAACAGAATGCCTTCCAGACCTGGGAGATGAACTGGGGACCACGGTCAGAGACAATGTCCGCGGGAATGCCATGGATCCGAAACACTTCCTTGACTAGAACATCAGCAGTTCCTTGGGCAGTGGGTAATCCTGGCAGAGGGATGAAATGCGCCGCCTTACTGAACCTGTCAACCACCGTCAGGATGGTGGTGTTGCCCTCAGAAGGGGGAAGTCCGGTCACGAAATCCACCCCGATGTGGCTCCAAGGGCGACTGGGCACTGGCAGAGGTTGGAGCAGACCAGCTGGGGCCTGGTGAGAGGCCTTGCTCCTGGCACAGGTGGTACAGGCCTTGACGAAACGCCTGGTGTCGGGGATCATGGAGTTCCACCAGAACCTTCTCTTGAGGACAGCCAGGGTGCGGGTAAACCCGGGATGGCAGGACATGAGTGATGAGTGAGCCCATTGGAGGACATGTGTCCGGGCGGCGGAGGGAACGTAAAGGCGTGTACCGGGATTGGACCTAGGATCGGGCTCCTCATTAAGCGCCTTTTTGATGACGGCCTCAATTCTCCAGGACACCGAAGCTACGGTGCAGGACCCAGGGAGGATGTTCTCCGGCGCCTCTTGCTCGGAACTGGCCATGAATTGTCGGGACAGGGCATCTGGTTTGACATTCTTGGAACCGGGGCGGTAGGTTAGAGAAAAATTGAACCTGCCAAAGAACAGGGCCCATCTGGCCTGGCGGGAGTTCAACCTCTTAGCCGTTTGTAGATACGCCAGATTCTTATGGTCGGTCCAGACCACAAATGGTTTCTCGGCGCCCTCCAGCCAATGCCTCCACTCCTCCAGTGCTAGCTTGATAGCGAGTAGCTCTCGGTTTCCCACGTCATAATTCCTCTCAGCTGGAGACAGCTTACGGGAGAAGAATGCGCAGGGGTGTAGAAGGTTGTCAGTGGGGGAAACCTGAGAGAGCACGGCCCCAACTCCAGTGTCGGACGCATCAGTCTCCACGACAAACTGACGAGTGGGGTCGGGGTGCACCAGAATCGGAGCGGAGGAGAACAGTCTTTTAATCTTTCTAAAGGCATTTTCAGCCTCAGGATTCCAGCGGAACAGCATGGCAGTAGACGTGAGCTTGGTGAGAGGGGCGACGATCTGGCTGTAGCTCCGGATGAATCTCCGGTAAAAGTTTGCGAATCCCAAGAAGCGTTGCAAATGTTTCCGAGTGGCAGGCGTGGGCCAGTCTGTGACCGCCTGGATTTTCTTGGGATCCGCCCTGATTTGTCCCCTCTCCAAGATAAACCCCAGGAACTCGACCGTGTCGGTGTGGAACACACACTTCTCAGCTTTAACAAAGAGTCTGTTCTCCAAAAGTCGTTGGAGAACCTGCATAACGTGGCCTTCGTGTTCTTTGACATTGGAGGAGTAAATCAAAATATCGTCCAGATACACAAATACGTAGCGGCCCAATAGGTCCCGTAGGACGTCATTAACTAACGCCTGAAAAACGGCGGGGGCATTAGTAAGGCCGAAAGGCATAACTAGGTACTCGAAATGTCCTAACGAGGTGTTGAAGGCGGTCTTCCATTCGTCCCCCTCACGAATGCGCACCAGGTGATATGCGTTGCGTAGGTCCAGTTTGGTGAAAACAGTGGCGTCGTGGAGTGGGTGGAAGGCTGAATCAATGAGCGGTAGTGGGTATTTGTTCTTGACCGTGATATTATTAAGTTCTCTGAAGTCAATACAAGGCCGCAGCGAGCCATCTTTTTTCTGGACGAAGAAAAATCCAGCGCCCACAGGTGACGAAGAGGGGCGAATCAGACCGTTGGCTAGGCAATCCCGAATATATTTCTCCATGGCTTCCCTCTCAGGTTTGGAGACATTGTAGAGTCGGCTTGAGGGAAGAGTGGAACCGGGTAGGAGCTCAATAGCGCAATCATAGGGTCTGTGAGGGGGAAGTGTCTGTGCTTGCGTCTTGGAAAACACGATGCCCAGGTCGTGATAAGGGGCTGGCACGTTTTCCAGTGACGGTTTGGTGTCTTGAGGTGGGGTAGGTGCGCCCCCGGCAGGTGCAGGTGCGGACCGAAGACAGGTTTGGTGACACTGGCGACTCCAGGCTTGAATGTGGTGGGACTTCCAGTCAATGATGGGGTTGTGTACTTGAAGCCAGGGTAGTCCCAGAATGAGTGGGTTGTTGGGGGAGTGGATGATGTGGAACTGAATGAACTCATGATGGTTGCCAGAAATGATAAGTTGAATAGGTTCCGTGACGTGAGTCATTTTGTAGAAAATCTTGCCGTCCAGCGACCGAGCATTCTCGGTGTGGGGCAGTGGAAGGGTGGGAATGTCCAGATCTCTGACCATAACTTCATCGATAAGGTTAGCGTCAGCTCCAGAGTCAATGAGCACTCTCACTTGAACCTCCCTCTCAGGTAGCATAATTGTGGCAATGAGGTTAGGACGATTCTCGCTCCTCTCCTGATGGGTTGAAGACCTCACTCCCAAAGATGACTCGGATCTCCTGGACCGGGCGGTGCACTGTGCTTGAGAATGCCCCAGCTTACCGCAGTAGAAACATGCCCCGGTCTCCCTCCGACGTCTCCGTTCCTCGGGCGAGATCTTAACTCCGGCACGGGAAATATCCATAGGTTCGATTACCCCGTCCTGGTTCTCCACCGTCAATGAGGCAGGTACTCGTCTGGGGTACGGCTGACCGGGCGGAACCGGTCTCTCTGTCCGGCGCAGTCTGTAGCGGTTATCCAGGCGAATGGCGGCTCGGACGAGGGCGTCGAACTCCCTGATGGGTTCCTGATGGGCTAACTCGTCCTGGAGCGCCCCGTTCAAACTGGCCCGGAACAAGTCCGCAAGGGCCGAGTTATTCCAGTGGGTAGCCGCAGCGATTGTCCGAAAATCAATAGAGTGGTCCGCGGCGCTTCTTAGGCCTTGGCGGAGGGCAATGAGTTGCTGTGAAGGCTCTTGGTCACTGGAGGCGTGCTGGAACACTTTGCGGATCTCTTCCGTAAAGACCATGTAGCTGGGAGGAAATGAACCTCCGGACCACACCGCAGTAGCCCAGTCCAAAGCCTTCCCCTTAAGTAGCCCCATCACGTAGCCAATCCGTCGCTCATCGGTCGGATAGGTCAATGGCTGTTGTCGGAAAACAAAGTCACATTGCAATAGAAACGCCTTGCATCTCTCCGGTTCACCACCGAACCTCTCCGGGGGGGGCTGTTGTGGCTCCCGGAATTGCCAGGCTCCCATGGGGTTGGAGGGTGGGATAGCAGGCGGCTTAGCAGGTTGCTCCGGAGTGCGTGGTTGAACTGCAATGGCCAGTCTCCTCATCTCAGCGCACAACTCTTTAATCTCCTCCCGGAGCTCGAAAATCCCCTGGGCGTGCTGCTGCACGATGAGGCCTTGTTCTTGCAACGCGTGAAACATGGCGGTTGAGTCAGCAGGGTCCATCGTGGCGAAATTGTTCTGAGACAGGTGTGTGCGGGTTGGACCCGTAATGCACGACTCAGAACACAAACGTAATAATAAATGTCCGCAAGGACTTTATTATAGGGAAATCCAGAAATCGTAGTCACACAAGCGAAGTCCAAAAACCAATAAATCCAGCCAAAAAACCAAAGTAAAGTACCGAGGGAGAAGGCAGTCTCGGAATCGGTACACCATGCACAAGTTCAGTAACCAGAGTAGCTGTCAGCGGAGCAGAAGTACAATACAGGGGTCAAGCAGAGTTCGTAGGTCGTGGGACGTTGCAGGAGTCAGACCGAAGTCCTATCCGCGGGGCAGAGGTACAAATAGACAGCAGGCAAAACTCGTGGTCAAAAACAGGCAGTAGAAAACGGTAGGCAGGCAGTAACGATGGTCAGTAAACAGGCTTGGATCTATAACAGTAGTCAGACAAGGTAAACGCTCAAAAGTGACAGTAGTAAACTAACAGGCAACAATTTCGCGAAGACAAGACATGAACACTGAGCTTATATGCAGGTGTAGACAGGTGCAGACACTTAGCTTGAGAGCAGCATGCGAAGGGGAATCAGGTGTGGAAAGCTGACGAGGTAACAAGATAATTAGTAATCGTTAGTAATAAACCTATCCTGACCTAGCGTTAGTAAATTAGTAAATGACATGCACAAGAAACGTAAGGTAAACATGAACACATGGTTAGAGAGTTAGTATTACCCAATCCTGATCTAATGTTAGTAGATTAGTAAATAGACACGGGAAAATGAAACAATTAGGGAAGGCTGAGTGACAGCAAGAGAGAGAGGGAAAACAGCATGAATGCAAGGCTGCAGAAAAACATGGAAATGTGTATGCTACCAATTAACTGCATCATAACATAAACAGAACACAAGCATGACAAACTGAAAATAAACTGTGACAAACTAAACATGAAATGTGGCATAAACATGACAGAAACGTAACATCTAACACAGTAAATAATCTAATATTACAGTCTAAGAGTACACTAGCTGGTAGAAAAAAGTCCAATAAAAAGATGTATAATATGCAAATCAGAGGAGTGGGGTGGTACATCTGGGACTCCGGTTGTGTCAAGGTGTGGGCATAAACCAGAGGGAGACAGGGCAGGAGCAGTCTACACACTCTGGGCGAGGGGCAGGGATGGAGAAGGCTGCAGCTCTGGGCGAGGGGCAGGGATGGAGAAGGCTGCAGCTCAGGGCGAGGGGCAGGGATGGAGAAGGCTGCAGCTCAGGGCGAGGGGCAGGGATGGAGAAGGCTGCAGCTCAGGGGGAGGGGCAGGGATGGAGAAGGCTGCAGCTCAGGGCGAGGGGCAGGGATGGAGAAGGCTGCAGCTCAGGGCGAGGGGCAGGGATGGAGAAGGCTGCAGCTCAGGGCGAGGGGCAGGGATGGAGAAGGCTGCAGCTCAGGGCGAGGGGCAGGGATGGAGAAGGCTGCAGCTCAGGGGGAGGGGCAGGGATGGAGAAGGCTGCAGCTCAGGGCGAGGGGCAGGGATGGAGAAGGCTGCAGCTCAGGGCGAGGGGCAGGGATGGAGAAGGCTGCAGCTCAGGGGGAGGGGCAGGGATGGAGAAGGCTGCAGCTCAGGGCGAGGGGCAGGGATGGAGAAGGCTGCAGCTCAGGGTGAGGGGCAGGGATGGAGAAGGCTGCAGCTCAGGGGGAGGGGCAGGGATGGAGAAGGCTGCAGCTCAGGGCGAGGGGCAGGGATGGAGAAGGCTGCAGCTCAGGGGGAGGGGCAGGGATGGAGAAGGCTGCAGCTCAGGGCGAGGGGCAGGGATGGAGAAGGCTGCAGCTCAGGGTGAGGGGCAGGGATGGAGAAGGCTGCAGCTCAGGGGGAGGGGCAGGGATGGAGAAGGCTGCAGCTCAGGGGGAGGGGCAGGGATGGAGAAGGCTGCAGCTCAGGGCGAGGGGCAGGGATGGAAAAGGCTGCAGCTCTGGGCGAAGGGCAGGGATGGAGAAGGCTGCAGCTCAGGGCGAGGGGCAGGGATGGAGAAGGCTGCAGCTCAGGGTGAGGGGCAGGGATGGAGAAGGCTGCAGCTCAGGGGGAGGGGCAGGGATGGAGAAGGCTGCAGCTCAGGGCGAGGGGCAGGGATGGAGAAGGCTGCAGCTCAGGGCGAGGGGCAGGGATGGAGAAGGCTGCAGCTCAGGGCGAGGGGCAGGGATGGAGAAGGCTGAAGCTCAGGGCGAGGGGCAGGGATGGAGAAGGCTGCAGCTCAGGGCGAGGGGCAGGGATGGAGAAGGCTGCAGCTCAGGGGGAGGGGCAGGGATGGAGAAGGCTGCAGCTCAGGGCGAGGGGCAGGGATGGAGAAGGCTGCAGCTCAGGGCGAGGGGCAGGGATGGAGAAGGCTGCAGCTCAGGGCGAGGGGCAGGGATGGAGAAGGCTGCAGCTCAGGGTGAAGGAAGGGCAGAAGCCCCAGGGAAAAGAAACAGGAGCGGGTTAGGCACTTATAAAATTAGAAGAATAATATTTGCCAATGGGGTGGCCGGAGTGTAATATGGAAAGCCCCAGAACATTAACTATAGCAGCATTTCTAAAAGATGTGAAGACAGAGGGGTGCACACAACCATGAGAGCATGTCCTGGACTGACAGTACCCCAACATGGCGCAAAACAGCAAACCTGAGCGCTCACATGCAGTAGCAGGGCAACAGCACAGTCAGCCCAGCTCACAAACAGGGTCTATGGTCCTGATTTACACACTGATTTACTCTACCCCCCCCCCCCCCCCCCCCCCCAATGATGTCAGACATCTTTAACACCTAGCACACTTGACACCTTCCAGCACAGCACACCTATCAACTGAAAGAGGAACACGGTGCTACCTTCTAGTACCTTCCACCGTACACCTGACTACTTTCTCAAAAACAAACACACAAGGCTCTCATTAACCCACGCACACACACACTGACATTAACCCACATGCTCACATACTGACATTAACCCACACACACACGATATTCACCCACACACATACACACACTTACATTCACCTACGCACACACTCACACACTGACTTTAACCCAAACACTCACATTAGCCCGCACACACTCACATTGACAGTACCCTCCCACACACACACACACACACACACACACACACTGATTTTCACCCACACACACACATTGACATTCACCCACGTACACACACTGACATTAACCCACATGCTCACATACTGACATTAACCCACACACACACACATGATATTCACCCACACACACACACGCACACGCACACATACACACACTTACATTCACCTACGCACACACTCACACACTGACTTTAACCCACACACTTACATTAGCCCGCACACACTCACATTGACAGTACCTTCCCACACACACACACACACACACTGATATTCACCCACACACACACACACACACACACACACACTGACATTCACCTACGCACACACTCACACACTGAATTTAGCTGTAAAGATTCACCTTCCCAGCGAGCTCAGTGATCTACCATAACAAATTTTAACAAGAGCGGGATTGAATTGAGCATAACAAGCAGGGGTGGCAGAAAGGTAGCTGGCGTGAGAACGCTCCTCCGTCCACGGTAAGCTCTGTGGGCTGAATAGTGAGTCTGAATAGAGTGAACTCCAAGAGCGTATGGAGACTCTTTAGCAGTGCCATGGTGCGCTACGGTGTGTTATCTGCTGGTAGGCAAGGCTTGGCCCGCTGTCAGAGTAATCAAACAGCCCGTGGGAGGGGTTCACACGGAGCGCGCTCAGTTGCTTGTAAACGTAAACACTCAGCAGCGAGGTGAACGGAGGTGGAGGCGTTTGACGGAAAGGAAGAGAGGGCTTTTCATTATAAGCGAGACGCCGGCAACATTTTTTTTTTTCTACGGATGTTTTGTTTTTGTCAATCCACCTGAAAAATGCAGGGGGGAAAATATATATGGCAACGCAAGTAAACAATTCTTATAGTTTTTTACAATCGTTTTCACACTTGTCTCAATACCATGTCCACTTTTTCAAAACACTTAACACATTCCCCATATCAGTAGACTATGTGAACTAAACTGTGTATACTTTTGCATTGCTTTGACACAAAAGATATTCAATCACCACTTCTTTCAAAATCCATGAATACCTCTCTCAGTCAGTGTTCACCCCCAGCAAGATTCTGTACAACTACAGCAAGTTTTGCAGACATTTAGATACTCTGTTCAAAACAGTTAAATTTCAGTTCAAAACCCAACAAAATTCTGATCACTGTGGATGGAAATATGTTGCATTTTGACAGACAAATGACTATGACTAAAAACTATACACTTGAAATACGTAAGACAGATTATTCCGATTTTAGCAGAAAGTTTATTCCGTTTTTTTTGTTTGCAGCCTTGTTACCATCTATACAAAGTGGTCATACTTGCATTGAAATGTGCATGTATAGGGAAAATATAGAGGTAGTTGTCACTGAGGTGATTTTCCCACTATTACTGCTGTATATGTACTGCTGAAACACCTGGCTGTCATTTCAGCTAACGACCTACCCAGACGTTTTTTGTTTGTGCCTCGTTACCATATATACAAAAGGGGCCATCTTTGGATTGGCATTTGCATTCTTTAGCCTTGGTGAGGAAAATGGATGCAGCCAGAGGCAGAGGCAGAGGAAGAGGCAGAGGAAGAGGCAGAGGAAGAGGCAGAGGAAGAGGCAGAGGAAGAGGCAGAGGAAGAGGAAGAGGAAGAGGAAGAAGACGAAGACGTCGTCGCGGAAGAGCAAGAACAGTTGTATCTGATGAACTCAGAGCCACAGTCATTGATCATGTGGTAAATCATGGTCTGTCCCTGAGGGAAGCAGGTTTGAGGGTTCAACCAAACTTGCCTAGATCCACAGTGGCTTCAATAGTGAGGTTTTTCAGGCAAACCAACAGGTACTATACAGTATTTACAGCATTCTGACTGAAGGCATTCAATTGACGTGTATATTACAGTAGTACTGTGATTTGAGAAAAGTCTCTAGAAAAAGCTGATGTATCAGTGCACATTTGTCTTTGACTCACTACAGGACCCAGCGGTTACCTCACACAGGGGGAAGGGGAAGAATATTTACGTCGCAACAAGAGGATGCAATAGTTGGGATGGTCATTGCCAACAACAGCATCAGGCTAATAGAAATACGCAACAACATAATCGCAGACAACAACATATTTCCAAACATTGACAGTGTTAGCACTACAACCATTTCAAGAGTGCTACAGAAACATCAGATCAGGATGAAAGAGTTGTACACTGTCCCCTTTGACAGGAACTCTGAGCGTGTCAAGGAACTCAGGTACCAATATGTTCAGGCAAGATATCTAAGGTAATTTTGAACAACACAGCACACACAGGCATTTTCTTTGAGATTTTGCACAACACAGTAAGCTATACAATTTGTTCCCTTTCTGGTACCTTGTGTATTCTCTAATTTACTGAAGAGAGTCATGGAGCTTGAAGCCAGTGAAACCGAACACACATTCATCTATGTGGATGAGGTCGGTTTGAACTTGACAAAAAGACGCCGCCGTGGAAGGAATGTAATCAGGAAAAGGGCAACTGTAGATGTTCCAGGCCAGACGGGGGCTAACATCACCATGTGTGCAGCAATATCTGTTGCTGGACTGCAGCTGCATAAGGCCATCATTGGCCCATACAATTCAGCAAGCCTTATTGTTTTTCTTGATGAACTGTTTGAAAGGCTTTCAGCAGAAAGAGAGCAAGAGAGGCAGAATTCACCAGTATATGTGATTGTATGGGACAATGTGGCCTTTCACCACTCCCGCCAGATCACAGAGTGGTTTACGGCCCATCCCAGGATGATGTCGCTATTCCTGTCACCATACCCTCCTTTCTTCAACCCCATAGAATAATTATTTTCTGCATGGAGATGGAAGGTTTATGACCACCACCCACATGACCAGATGCAATGGCTGCTGGGTGTATGGACATAACAGTGGAACACATCCAGGGCTGGATAAGGCACTCGAAGAGATTCTTTCCTCTGTGTATGGCAAGAGATAACATTCGGTGTGATGTTGATGAAAATCTATGGCCAAATGCAGAGGACAGGATGGATGGGCCAGGCCAACAGTAGACTTCTGATACTGATAGGCAGACAATATATGTGCGAATTACTGTATATAGTGAAAATATTGCTATTTGGTATTTTTTGTTATTGATTGTAATGTATTTTGAGTAATTGATTGTATTGTATTTTTCTTTTCTGAACTACAGTATATTGCACTGTGAGAAAAAATAGCAAAATACAGTAAACCCCCTGAAGAATATTGTTGCTTTTGTGATTTGTTTCTTTATCATATATTGTTTTACATTACACAGTAAAATTGTTATTCTGGGTTTCCGATACAGTAAAACATTCATTAATTTACAGTTTACTGTAAATTTACTACACTCAGTCATGACATCTATTGTGAGAGGCAAACCAAAAGATCAAAAGTTTCTTTAGCTGCTTGGCTTGAAATATTTGTGGATGCAAAAATAGAGGAAAGGGAAACACATAATATATGTATTTTGCAATGCTCCAAGTTGTTTGTGTTTTTTAGTTCATTGTACATTGAGTGACAAAGTAGTCTTATGGGAGAAAGCATATGCTATAGTTACGGCAGCATGAGTCACTTTTGGGTGAAATATGAAGTGTTTCGGTGGTTGAAGTGCATTTTGCACCAAAGGTTAACTGATGTGCTCAGGTGCGTGTTTCAAAAGCACACTGTGTGAAGAGTTTTGAAAAAGTGGACATGGTATTGAGACAAGTGTGAAAACGATTGTAAAAAACTGTAATTAGCTGATTAAACATCACTGGTGCTCAATACCTACCCCCCCCCCCCCCCCCCCCCCCTCATAAATAAGGAACATCCCCATACTCAAAAACACAACAGCAGTGCTTTAATTGGAATTTTAACCTAAAACCTACTGGTCGTAGGCCCAGTTGGCTAGTACCCAGCACACGTACCATCTCATCCAGGCAATATCCCAGCCTCAGCTAATTGCTGTGGGAGGAGGAAGTCATTCAGGATGAAAGACTGTGGCGTTAACCCGAGAGCAGGTCTATATGCTGTGCACAGACTCTCAGGGGGAGGAAGTCTGTAGGTGTCTGTGCTCCTTCCGATCTTTATTACATGAA
The DNA here is from genome assembly GCA_029718625.1 of Synaphobranchus kaupii. Classification (NCBI taxonomy): domain Eukaryota; kingdom Metazoa; phylum Chordata; class Actinopteri; order Anguilliformes; family Synaphobranchidae; genus Synaphobranchus; species Synaphobranchus kaupii. Next base: position 12,481,328 of record CM056377.1, on the reverse strand, counting down.
CAATGTCATTATCTAGCCATCGCTAATCACCTGCTTCATCCCGCTTTAATCTGCTGCTAATTAAAAATGACCCACAACCCACTGGGGGGAACCAATCTGCAGGACTGGAAGTTTAATATCCATTCTGCAGACACTCTGCATGTCGCTGCCCCAACACTTATCCGCCAACTGTCCCCGTGAGGTGTGAAAGCTCCAAAGCCATTACCGCCAAATGTGTGTGGGGGTGTCAAACACTTTCAGCCTTATGTGTAAAAGTTGGCTTCTCTGGGCTGGAGCAGGCAAGCTGCACGTCTGCACAGGTAGCCTACAGGGATGATTAATGCTAACACGGAGCTGAGTGAGCATCTGCCATCGGACTCCGTTAGCGCAAATGCTGGTGCCATCGGACTCTGTTAGCGCAAACGCTGGTGCCATCAGACTCCGTTAGCGCAAACGCTGGAGCCATCGGACCCCCATTAGTGCAAACGCTGGAGCCATCGGACCCCCATTAGTGCAAACGCTGGTGTCATCGGACCCCCATTAGTGCAAACGCTGGTGTCATCGGACCCCCATTAGTGCAAACGCTGGTGCCATCGGACCCTGTTAGTGCAAACGCTGGTATCATCAGACCCCCATTAGTGCAAACGCTGGTGTCATCGGACCCCCATTAGTGCAAACGCTGGTGTCATCGAACCCCCATTAGTGCAAACGCTGGTGTCATCGGACTCCGTTAGCGCAAATGCAGGTGCCGTCAGACCCCGGTTAACACAAACGCGGGCGCCGTCGGATCCCGGTTAGTGCAAATCCTGGTGCCATTGGACCCCCGTTTCCGGCAAAACGCATCACGTGACACAGCTTTTCACTACAAGAAAATGCCACACTCTGAATGCCTGCATGTTTTCTTTACCCTCTAATCTAAGTGTACCCAACACTGAAACTGTACATTTTCAGGCGAGGAGCATTGGTGTAGACAGTCTGCAGTAAACACAGCCGATAATCATCTCATACTACACCTTGAATTAAGTGACTGACACTCTAGTGCGGTGAGGGCAGCTTCCCTTTCTGAACGTCTGAGCCCTCATTTAAACCCTGCACTTTGCTGGCTCAGCGGCGTACCCATTAGCCTACACCACAGTGCTGTCCATATGAGAGATGCCCCCGTTTCCTAGGCAACATTCTTTCACTCCTCAATGGGCCACCGGCTTCAGTGGCTTTGTTTTATGTTAACAACCGTCCCCTGTACTGAGATCAGTGCCGTGCTCTGCTATATGACATCAGTGGGAAGCCCCTCTTACCCCCTGCTGTTCTCAGATCAGCCGTACGGGTCTATCTCCCTCTGTGCCTGAGCTTTTTTCCTCTATATCTGGTTGGTTCCAAGGTCTCAGGTAATGCTGCTCTGAGCCCTTTTGATCAATATGTAACTGTCTCATACACTGTTCCCCAGAGCACACACTCGGGCTCTGACTCAGCCACTGCAGGGCATTCAGAGCAGAGTCAGGTGACAAGTCTTTTTCTTTTTTGTTTTTTTGTTTTTTTGTATTTTTTTTGTTTCAGTTTGGCTACATTTTTTCTCTTCACATACAATGCTACAAGCCTTAGCTCTCCTGGTGAACATCCCTCTACAGTCTATGTAGTACTATCTCTCTCTTTCTCACTCTCTCACTCTCTCTTTCTCTGTCTTTCTCTTTTTTGCTCTATTTCTCTCTCTCTCTCTCTCTCTCTCTCTCGACGGCTACATGATCTACTGCGACAAGTGCAGATGAGACCCCATCTACCCCCCCAATTCAACTCCGTTCAGTTCTGCTTTATTGCCACAAAGAACATGCATGCAAATATATGCATTCTCAAGAATCTCTCTCTCTCTCTCTCTCTCTCTCTCTCTCACCCTCTCTCACTGGAGCTCTTGTCCATCAGTAGGACGTGTGTCTTGACAGCAAGCATATACAGGCATGTTTTTTTTGAAAATGTGCTAACCTTAAGAGGATAAAACTTGGACAGGTGCATTATGTGTAACTGGTGCATTGTGGGTAACCAGAGAAAATCTCAAAGAAGGGGGTGGTCACATCACTGCACACGCTGCAGTCATTTAATCAGGAAATCCAACCAGGTTGCTAAGCTATAGAATCTGGCAGGGCTTTCATTAATAAGGATCAAGAGTGACATTTTCTGACACATGTTAATTTATTTTATTTATTATCAGCTTGACTGCTAACTACAAATGGGGAAGAATGCCATGTACCATAAATATTTTCCGCATAGTAAAACATTGGGTGGGTTTAATAATTCAACCATCACTCTAAGCCAGTAAATATTTTTTTCATCTTACTACAAATTTCTACAGTCTGTTTTTTTTTAAATGTACAGTTTTAAAAAGCGGAGAATAAATTGCTTTCCATAAAACATTAAGTCCCCTGGATTTCTGCAGCGCCCGTAACCCTCCGGAAATGCAGCCAGAGTGAATTATTTAGTAGGAACCATAAACGGAGAGGAGCCCACACCACACACCGTCCCTGAGCCCCTCCAGACCCTGGTCTGTAACCCCGTCCCACACCGGGACCTGCCTCCTAAACAAGCTGCATATCCTAACTCACACAGCACTGTGAGGCACTGTGGTTAATCAGCTGCTGTCATGGCAATGCTGCAACCATGTGATGCACCGAAAAGTCAATCTTTGAGTATAGTTCAAGAGCGGCATTTTAAATGCAGGACAGGTGGTGTGTGTTTTATTGCCACTGGTGCCGGAGGGTGTGCGTCTTCATGCTATTAGTGCAGGAGGGTGTGTGTTTTAGTGCTGTTGCAGGAGGATGTGTGTTTTAGTGCTACTAGTGCAGGAGGGTGTGTGTTTTAGTGCTGTTGCAGGAGGGGGTGTGTTTTAGTGCTGTTGCAGGAGGGGGTGTGTTTTAGTGCTGTTAGTGCAGGAGGGTGTGTGTTTTAGTGCTGTTGCAGGAGGGGGTGTGTTTTAGTGCTGTTGCAGGAGGGGGTGTGTTTTAGTGCTGTTGCAGGAGGGGGTGTGTTTTAGTGCTGTTAGTGCAGGAGGGTGTGTGTTTTAGTGCTGTTGCAGGAGGGGGTGTGTTTTAGTGCTGTTGCAGGAGGGGGTGTGTTTTAGTGCTGTTGCAGGAGGGGGTGTGTTTTAGTGCTGTTAGTGCAGGAGGGTGTGTGTTTTAGTGCTGTTGCAGGAGGGTGTGTGTTTTAGTGCTGTTGCAGGAGGGGGTGTGTTTTAGTGCTGTTGCAGGAGGATGTGTGTTTTAGTGCTACTAGTGCAGGAGGGTGTGTGTTTTAGTGCTGTTGCAGGAGGGGGTGTGTTTTAGTGCTGTTGCAGGAGGATGTGTGTTTTAGTGCTACTAGTGCAGGAGGGTGTGTGTTTTAGTGCTGTTGCAGGAGGATGTGTGTTTTAGTGCTACTAGTGCAGGAGGGGGTGTGTTTTAGTGCTGTTAGTGCAGGAGGGTGTGTGTTTTAGTGCTGTTGCAGGAGGGGGTGTGTTTTAGTGCTGTTAGTGCAGGAGGGTGTGTGTTTTAGTGCTGTTGCAGGAGGATGTGTGTTTTAGTGCTACTAGTGCAGGAGGGTGTGTGTTTTACTGCTGTTGCAGGAGGGTGTGTGTTTTAGTGCTACTAGTGCAGGAGGGTGTGTGTTTTAGTGCTGTTGCAGGAGGGTGTGTGTTTTAGTGCTACTAGTGCAGGAGGGGGTGTGTTTTAGTGCTGTTAGTGCAGGAGGGTGTGTGTTTTAGTGCTGTTGCAGGAGGATGTGTGTTTTAGTGCTACTAGTGCAGGAGGGTGTGTGTTTTAGTGCTGTTAGTGCAGGAGGGTGTGTGTTTTAGTGCTGTTGCAGGAGGGGTGTGTTTTAGTGCTGTTAGTGCAGGAGGGTGTGTGTTTTAGTGCTGTTGCAGGAGGATGTGTGTTTTAGTGCTACTAGTGCAGGAGGGGGTGTGTTTTAGTGCTGTTGCAGGAGGGTGTGTGTTTTAGTGCTACTAGTGCAGGAGGGTGTGTGTTTTAGTGCTACTAGTGCAGGAGGGTGTGTGTTTTAGTGCCACTAGTGCAGGAGGGTGTGTGTTTTAGTGCTGTTAGTGCAGGAGGGTGTGTGTTTTAGTGTTGTTAGTGCAGGAGGGTGTGTGTTTTAGTGCTGTTGCAGGAGGGGGTGTGTTTTAGTGCTGTTAGTGCAGGAGGGTGTGTGTTTTAGTGCTGTTAGTGCAGGAGGGTGTGTGTTTTAGTGCTGTTAGTGCAGGAGGGTGTGTGTTTTAGTGCTGTTGCAGGACGGTGTGTGTTTTAGTGCTACTAGTGCAGGAGGGTGTGTGTTTTAGTGCTGTTAGTGCAGGAGGGTGTGTGTTTTAGTGCTGTTAGTGCAGGAGGGTGTGTGTTTTAGTGCTGTTGCAGGAGGGCTTGTGTTTTAGTGCTGTTGCAGGAGGGAGTGCTGTTGCAGGAGGGTGTGTGTTTTAGTGCTACTAGTGCAGGAGGGTGTGTGTTTTAGTGCTACTAGTGCAGGAGGGTGTGTGTTTTAGTGCCACTAGTGCAGGAGGGTGTGTGTTTTAGTGCTGTTAGTGCAGGAGGGTGTGTGTTTTAGTGTTGTTAGTGCAGGAGGGTGTGTGTTTTAGTGCTGTTGCAGGAGGGGGTGTGTTTTAGTGCTGTTAGTGCAGGAGGGTGTGTGTTTTAGTGCTGTTAGTGCAGGAGGGTGTGTGTTTTAGTGCTGTTAGTGCAGGAGGGTGTGTGTTTTAGTGCTGTTGCAGGACGGTGTGTGTTTTAGTGCTACTAGTGCAGGAGGGTGTGTGTTTTAGTGCTGTTAGTGCAGGAGGGTGTGTGTTTTAGTGCTGTTAGTGCAGGAGGGTGTGTGTTTTAGTGCTGTTGCAGGAGGGCTTGTGTTTTAGTGCTGTTGCAGGAGGGAGTGCTGTTGCAGGAGGGTGTGTGTTTTAGTGCTGTTAGTGCAGGAGGGTGTGTGTTTTAGTGTTGTTAGTGCAGGAGGGTGTGTGTTTTAGTGCTGTTGCAGGAGGGTGTGTATTTTAGTGCTACTCGTGCAGGAGGGTGTGTGTTTTAGTGCTACTAGTGCAGGAGGGTGTGTGTTTTAGTGCCACTAGTGCAGGAGGGTGTGTGTTTTAGTGTTGTTAGTGCAGGAGGGTGTGTGTTTTAGTGCTGTTGCAGGAGGGTGTGTATTTTAGTGCTACTCGTGCAGGAGGGTGTGTGTTTTAGTGCTACTAGTGCAGGAGGGTGTGTGTTTTAGTGCCACTAGTGCAGGAGGGTGTGTGTTTTAGTGCTGTTAGTGCAGGAGGGTGTGTGTTTTAGTGCTGTTAGTGCAGGAGGGTGTGTGTTTTAGTGCTGTTGCAGGAGGGGGTGTGTTTTAGTGCTGTTAGTGCAGGAGGGTGTGTGTTTTAGTGCTGTTGCAGGAGGGAGTGTGTTTTAGTGCTGTTGCAGGAGGGGGTGTGTTTTAGTGCTGTTAGTGCAGGAGGGTGTGTGTTTTAGTGCTACTAGTGCAGGAGGGTGTGTGTTTTAGTGCTGTTAGTGCAGGAGGGTGTGTGTTTTAGTGCTGTTAGTGCAGGAGGGTGTGTGTTTTAGTGCTGTTGCAGGAGGGGGTGTGTTTTAGTGCTGTTGCAGGAGGGAGTGCTGTTGCAGGAGGGTGTGTGTTTTAGTGCTGTTGCAGGAGGGCTTGTGTTTTAGTGCTGTTGCAGGAGGGAGTGCTGTTGCAGGAGGGTGTGTGTTTTAGTGCTGTTAGTGCAGGAGGGTGTGTGTTTTAGTGTTGTTAGTGCAGGAGGGTGTGTGTTTTAGTGCTGTTGCAGGAGGGTGTGTATTTTAGTGCTACTCGTGCAGGAGGGTGTGTGTTTTAGTGCTACTAGTGCAGGAGGGTGTGTGTTTTAGTGCCACTAGTGCAGGAGGGTGTGTGTTTTAGTGCTGTTAGTGCAGGAGGGTGTGTGTTTTAGTGCTGTTAGTGCAGGAGGGTGTGTGTTTTAGTGCTGTTGCAGGAGGGGGTGTGTTTTAGTGCTGTTAGTGCAGGAGGGTGTGTGTTTTAGTGCTGTTGCAGGAGGGAGTGTGTTTTAGTGCTGTTGCAGGAGGGGGTGTGTTTTAGTGCTGTTAGTGCAGGAGGGTGTGTGTTTTAGTGCTACTAGTGCAGGAGGGTGTGTGTTTTAGTGCTGTTAGTGCAGGAGGGTGTGTGTTTTAGTGCTGTTAGTGCAGGAGGGTGTGTGTTTTAGTGCTGTTGCAGGAGGGGGTGTGTTTTAGTGCTGTTGCAGGAGGGAGTGCTGTTGCAGGAGGGTGTGTGTTTTAGTGCTGTTAGTGCAGGAGGGTGTGTGTTTTAGTGTTGTTAGTGCAGGAGGGTGTGTGTTTTAGTGCTGTTGCAGGAGGGTGTGTATTTTAGTGCTACTAGTGCAGGAGGGGGTGTGTTTTAGTGCTGTTAGTGCAGGAGGGTGTGTGTTTTAGTGCTGTTGCAGGAGGATGTGTGTTTTAGTGCTACTAGTGCAGGAGGGTGTGTGTTTTAGTGCTGTTAGTGCAGGAGGGTGTGTGTTTTAGTGCTGTTGCAGGAGGGGGTGTGTTTTAGTGCTGTTAGTGCAGGAGGGTGTGTGTTTTAGTGCTGTTGCAGGAGGATGTGTGTTTTAGTGCTACTAGTGCAGGAGGGGGTGTGTTTTAGTGCTGTTGCAGGAGGGTGTGTGTTTTAGTGCTACTAGTGCAGGAGGGTGTGTGTTTTAGTGCTACTAGTGCAGGAGGGTGTGTGTTTTAGTGCCACTAGTGCAGGAGGGTGTGTGTTTTAGTGCTGTTAGTGCAGGAGGGTGTGTGTTTTAGTGTTGTTAGTGCAGGAGGGTGTGTGTTTTAGTGCTGTTGCAGGAGGGGGTGTGTTTTAGTGCTGTTAGTGCAGGAGGGTGTGTGTTTTAGTGCTGTTAGTGCAGGAGGGTGTGTGTTTTAGTGCTGTTAGTGCAGGAGGGTGTGTGTTTTAGTGCTGTTGCAGGACGGTGTGTGTTTTAGTGCTACTAGTGCAGGAGGGTGTGTGTTTTAGTGCTGTTAGTGCAGGAGGGTGTGTGTTTTAGTGCTGTTAGTGCAGGAGGGTGTGTGTTTTAGTGCTGTTGCAGGAGGGCTTGTGTTTTAGTGCTGTTGCAGGAGGGAGTGCTGTTGCAGGAGGGTGTGTGTTTTAGTGCTGTTAGTGCAGGAGGGTGTGTGTTTTAGTGTTGTTAGTGCAGGAGGGTGTGTGTTTTAGTGCTGTTGCAGGAGGGTGTGTATTTTAGTGCTACTCGTGCAGGAGGGTGTGTGTTTTAGTGCTACTAGTGCAGGAGGGTGTGTGTTTTAGTGCCACTAGTGCAGGAGGGTGTGTGTTTTAGTGCTGTTAGTGCAGGAGGGTGTGTGTTTTAGTGCTGTTAGTGCAGGAGGGTGTGTGTTTTAGTGCTGTTGCAGGAGGGGGTGTGTTTTAGTGCTGTTAGTGCAGGAGGGTGTGTGTTTTAGTGCTGTTGCAGGAGGGAGTGTGTTTTAGTGCTGTTGCAGGAGGGGGTGTGTTTTAGTGCTGTTAGTGCAGGAGGGTGTGTGTTTTAGTGCTACTAGTGCAGGAGGGTGTGTGTTTTAGTGCTGTTAGTGCAGGAGGGTGTGTGTTTTAGTGCTGTTAGTGCAGGAGGGTGTGTGTTTTAGTGCTGTTGCAGGAGGGGGTGTGTTTTAGTGCTGTTGCAGGAGGGAGTGCTGTTGCAGGAGGGTGTGTGTTTTAGTGCTGTTAGTGCAGGAGGGTGTGTGTTTTAGTGTTGTTAGTGCAGGAGGGTGTGTGTTTTAGTGCTGTTGCAGGAGGGTGTGTATTTTAGTGCTACTCGTGCAGGAGGGTGTGTTTTCGTACGTCTGAGCGTGTGAGTATGTAGAACCATCAATGGGAAAACAAAGCATTACAGGTGTCCCCTGTTGGGGATGATGACTGCATTACTCTCCCTATGAGCATGTGCACATTTTACAGCCCGTTTGGACTGTTTTTACTGGGTCCCTGAGAGACTCAACTCCACACAAACAGCATCTGCACTTACCTCCTTTTGAGAAGAGACCTCTTCTCCTTTCAATATTAATGCCTTTACTCCCGGAGCGGAATCAAAGTAAACCGCAAAAAGCAAACTAAATAGTAAATAAACGAACCAAATCAATTTTTTAGCAGGTATCGCCCTGTACTTCTGTCAGTGGAGGCTGACAGATACATGGGGCCATGCAGCATCATATTTAGTTATGATTTATTTACGAGTTTGGAGTGATTTTACAGCCTTGGGCGGACAGGCTGAAACTGCTGTAACTGTGTGATGGGTCGCCACAGCCAGAAGGCCTGGAAACATGGAGCCATGTCAAAAGGGTAAAGACCTGGGCCTTTAGTCCCACACTCATGAATATCATTGCACTGACCTATAGTCCCGCACGCTGATAATATCACACTGCCCATGTGTGTTGTTTCCTTTCAGACATAGCGTGGGCACCACTTGGCATCTCAGTGTACCTCTGTCTGGAATGAGGAGGCTTCCATTTGAAGCAGAGTCCCTCGAACCCGCTCGCAGGGGCGAGAGGCAGAGCTCCACACATCACCCGCGCGCTCACGGCCGAGCCTGAGCGCTCTCTCCCCGGCAGCGCCGAGGGTGTTGAATATTTAGCGCTCGGCCGGTGTTCGTTCTTATTGTCACACTCTGTGGGAGTGACACGGGGGGAGCGGTAATGAGGGGGGAGCCCCATGCTGGGGACACCCCAGCGGTCGCTCGGGCCCAGCCCGGCTCTGGAACAATCACACTTTCACTCTCCGTTGTATACCCCCGAGGCCGAAAGCCTGTGTTGACGGCAAGGTGTGGGTGTGTGTGTGTGTGTGTGTGTGTGTGTGAGGGGGGGATGCTCCATGGAGAGCTTTGCGGTTTGTAGCGACGGATGCAAATTGCCGGCGAGTCATGAATTTAAAGTGAGCGTGAGCTGGGAGCCTGTTCCCGCTCCCCCCACAGTCCATTCTCCGATTTGCATACGACTTTGTGAGAGGAGTAAAGCTTATGCTCACAGTGGAAGGGCGCCGTTTGATCTCGAGAGCGTAGCCGCGATTGCGGCGCGTAGGCCAAAATGGCGGAAGGGGGCGGAGAGGAGGGGTCAGAGACGAAGAGGAATACTTAAACAGAGCGGAGCAGAGTCATGCCCACAAACACTAATTACTACCCATCCATAAATCTTTATTTTTAACCATAAGCCATTTTTTTCACCCTTCAGGCCGTAAGAGTACGTCGACGCGCATACCTTGCTGATTTTCCACAAAATACCTGGAATTTTGATGTCTTCACATGTCACCTTTGATGAGGATTAAACCTTTATATTGACTAGATATACTGTAGATACTTTTCACAAAAATTGCATAAGTTAATAAGTTTAATGTGACTCACAGAAGTGAACACGAAAAAAATACATAATAACGTTTGTGCAAATTAATTACAGCACAGGAACATGCACGTTTTTACTTCTACTGAAGGATTCTTCACATTTTTACTCAGATTCATGGTTTACCAGGTCATGTGTAAATCCATCCATCCCTTATCTAACCCGCTTATTCCTGAACAGGGTTGCAGGGGGTGCTGGAGCGTATCCCAGCATGCATTGGGCGAGAGGCAGGAATGCACCCTGGACAGGCCGCCAATCCATCACAGGGCACACCATTCACTCACACACTCATACCTATGGGCAATTTAGAGTCTCCAATTAGCCTAACCTGCATGTCTTTGGACTGTGGGAGGAAACCGCAGTACCCGGAGGAAACCCACGCAGACACGGGGAGAACATGCAAACACAACACAGAAAGGCCCTTGGCCGGGATTCGAACTCGGTACCTTCTTGCTGTGAGGCGACAGTGCTAACCACTGCACCATGCCGCCCGTCATATGTAAATGTGCAGCTGTATAAATGGGTAAAGTGGAAATGTTCAGCTGTTTAAAGGGACAGTGTTTAATGATGCCAAAAATGTGTGTGAGCTGTGTAACCTGGCACACGGAGGATGTAATGTGGTGGTTTGTGATCTGGAGCTCATAAGGATATAAATATTACAGGAATAAATCACTGAAGAACAGGAACAGGAAATGTAGTGGTTCTCACAGCTGCAGAACCTGCGAACGGAGACTGAGCAGAGCACAGTTTTATTATTTAATTCTGGGAGATATTAACAACAAAGGAGAAATCTTTAAAAACCATCATTTTCTATTCAAGTCACATCGATTTGTGCTCTTTTTTCCAGAGAGGGAGATGCCTGTAAGGTACTGCTTCCCTAGATAATTAAGGTAATAAGGCTTTACGGCAGACAGATACAGCCATATAGGCACTGTGCATTCCAGGCACAGCATGGGTTCACTGTCCCCCCCAACCCCACGTTACCATTAGATTCAGCTGAACATTTTCCTTTGGTTTTATTTTCCCTAGGTGCCGTCTAATGCCTGTTGTGTCCTGACAGTGTGCTTTATTTAACCACTGAGTCAAAAATTAGTTGGGAGGGCCTAAACAGGGTACATATGCTCTGTTCCCAAACAAAGAGGGCACGCGCTAAACGTACGCGATACATCAGGTCGCACGCGAAACTAAACGTACGCGGAATATCAAGGAGCGCGCAAAACATACGCAATACATCGGGGAGCACACTAAACACGCGCAATCCATCAGGGCACGAGCTAAATGCATAATAGAATATCAGGGCACACGCTAAACCTACACAGAACATGAGGGCACACGCTAAACCTACACAGAACATGAGGGCACACGCTAAACCTACACAGAACATGAGGGCACACGCTAAACCTACACAGAACATGAGGGCACACGCTAAACCTACACAGAACATGAGAGCACACGCTAAACCTACACAGAACATGAGGGCACACGCTAAACCTACACAGAACATGAGAGCACACGCTAAACCTACACAGAACATGAGGGCACACGCTAAACCTACACAGAACATGAGGGCACACGCTAAACCTACACAGAACATGAGAGCACACGCTAAACCTACACAGAACATGAGGGCACACGCTAAACCTACACAGAACATGAGGGCACACGCTAAACCTACACAGAACATGAGAGCACACGCTAAACATACACAGAACATGAGGGCACACGCTAAACATACACAGAACATCAGGGCACACGCTAAACATACACAGAACATGAGGGCACATGCTAAACCTACACAGAACATGAGGGCACACGCTAAACATACACAGAACATGAGGGCACATGCTAAACATACACAGAACATGAGGGCACATGCTAAACATACACAGAACATGAGGGCACATGCGAAACATACACAGAACATCAGGGCACATGCTAAACATACACAGAACATCAGGGCACATGCTAAACCTACACAGAACATCAGGGCACACGCTAAACATACACAGAACATGAGAGCACACGCTAAACATACACAGAACATGAGGGCACACGCTAAACATACACAGAACATGAGGGCACACGCTAAACATACACAGAACATGAGGGCACATGCTAAACATACACAGAACATGAGGGCACATGCTAAACATACACAGAACATGAGGGCACATGCTAAACATACACAGAACATGAGGGCACATGCTAAACCTACACAGAACATGAGGGCACATGCTAAACATACATCGAACATGAGGGCACACGCTAAACATACACAGAACATCAGGGCACACGCTAAACATACACAGAACATGAGGGCACATGCTAAACATACATCGAACATGAGGGCACACGCTAAACATACACAGAACATCAGGGCACACGCTAAACATACACAGAACATGAGGGCACATGCTAAACATACACAGAACATCAGGGCACACGCTAAAAATACACAGAACATGAGGGCACACGCTAAACCTATACAGAACATGAGGGCACACGCAACACATACATCGAACATGAGGGCACACGCTAAACATACACAGAACATGAGGGCACACGCTAAACATACACAGAACATGAGGACACACGCTAAAAATACACAGAACATGAGGGCACACGCTAAACCTACACAGAACATCAGGGCACACGCTAAACATACACAGAACATCAGGGCACACGCTAAAAATACACAGAACATGAAGGCACACGCTAAACCTACACAGAACATCAGGGCACACGCTAAACATACATACGTAGAACATCAGGGCACACGCTAAACATCCACAGAACATGAGGGCACACGCTAAACCTACACAGAACATCAGGGCACACGCTAAACATACATACATAGAACATCAGGGCACACGCTAAACATAGGCATATGCAAGGCACACAATAACTAATAATAATAATAATATCTCAACACCCCTAAGTTTATCCCCACTTTACACAGACACAACACACGTTCTGTGAGCTCCTAAGGATCCGACATGAGGGCTGCATCCCAATATTCTTCACTCCTATCCTCCTTTCCTCCACTCCCCCACTACCACTCCTCTCCTACCCGGAAGTATGCAAAACTGCCTGAACGTTTTGCGTACAATTATTTACATGCACAGTATACAATGTACTTTACATTGTGGTTTGCGTCAAGACATTAATTAATATTTAACCATTAATACATAATTAAGATGTAATCAGCAACATTAGATTAAAACACAAAGATTAGTTTCCGGGGCAAGGAGTAGAGGAGGTGGTAGTGGAGGAAGGGAGGGTGCATTTTTCGACTATTGAGATGCACCCGAGGTGTCCTTATTTCAGTGAAGAGAGGATAGGTTCACTGCTCTCACCCACAACTCTTAGACGAGCTGAACTCACTGCTGCAACCTTCGGCCACAGCTTTCTTTTACACACTGGCCGTTGAGCTTGTGCAGTCATTGCACCTGTACAGCTGGAGCCTGTTGGGCTCATTCACACCCCCTTCCCACAGTCGAGTCGGAAGTAGGCTGGCTCATTATACACCTTTCTCGCTGCAGACCTGGTCTCCCGGTGAGCTGTGATTGGGCCGAGTATATCTCCACTGTGAGCTGTGATTGGGCAGAGTTTGTGGGGCAGTGTAGCTTTGCTTCCCTGAAAGTTTTGAAAGAAAAGGCCGCAGTTCCGCAGAGCAGTCTCACTCCTATTTGTTTCCAGCTTGGCCTCATCTCCAGCCAAGTAGAACAGCGCTGTCACATTTCCTTAATCAGTTTTTCTTTTTTTGTTTTGTTCTATTTTCTGCCTGTCCACATTTTCTTAGAAAACTGCCAAAATGGAATTCCTCCCTGACAAATATTTTGGTGAAACCTCAACACTTTGCCAAAGAGATGATCGAGAAAACAGAATAATTGCATGCAGTGAATTCCGCCTCGTTATCTCCTCTAATTGACTAAAAAATTCAACCCACAGTGGGGGAGGTGAGAGGCGGGAGGTGGGAGACGGAGGGGAGGAGTTTCGCTCAGTTTTGTCAATGGCGTATCGTTCAGGTATCTGAGCGTCTGTGCTCAGCACAGGCGTGTTCAGGCCTGCTCTTGTCTTGTCTTGCCCCTGTACATTAGACATTTTCATCCCAGTCACACCCTACCGCGGACACTGGGGTAACATATGCAGCTGTATGGATTGAGAAAGGTTAAAAAAATGTTTGCTGTGTAAATTGGATGCAGATAAGGGTATCGGTTAAGCAAATGAAAACCGTCAAAAGGAAAATGGGGTTTTACGTACACACGCTCGTGCACACACGCACACACAGTTCCGCAGATTTCTTTAAGCCTGATATTTTGACAGGAGCCGGAGATAGCGCTGTGAGCTTGTGAACGCTTTTATACACTTATTCTTCCCTGGAGAGTTTAGCATTAAGGCATTCAGATCAAAAGACACCCTCCTCCAGCAGGTTCCCTGCTACAGAATGACATCTCTCACCAAGATGAGCCCTTCTGAGCATCTCTCTCTCTCTCTCTCTCTCCTCTCTCTCTCTCTGCATGTGTGTGAAAAACCCAATTTCTCTCTCTCTCTCTCTCTCTCTCTCTCTCTCTCTCTCTCTCTGTGCGTGTGTGTAAAACCCCATCTCTCTCTCTCTCTCTCTCTCTCTCTCTCTCTCTGTGCATGTATGCACAAACCCCATTCTCTCTCTCTGTCCATGCGTGTGTGTAAAATCCCATTTCTCCCTCTCTCTCTCTCTATCTTTCTCTCTGTGCGTGCGTGTTAATCCCATCTCTCTCTCTCTCTCTGTGCTTGTGTGTGTGTAAAAACCCCATCTCTCTCTCTCTCTCTCTCTGTGCTTGTGTGTGTGTGTGTGTGTGTGTGTGTGTGTGTGTGTGTGTGTGTGTGTGTGTGTGTGTGTGTGTGTGTGTAAAACCCCATTTATCTCTCTCTCTCTCTCTCTCTGTGCATGTGTGCATGTGTGTGTGTGTGTGTGTGTGTGTGTGTGTGTGTGTGTGTGTGTGTGTGTGTGTGTGTGTAAAACCCCATTTCTCTCTCTCTGCATGTGTGCGCAAACCCTCTCTCTCTCTCTTTCTGTGTGTGTGTGTGTGTGTGTGTGTGTGTAAAACCCCATTTCTCTCTCTCTCTCTCTCTCTCTCTCTGTGCATGTGTGTGTGTGTGTGTGTGTGTGTGTGTGTGTGTGTGTGTGTGTGTGTGTGTGTGTGTGTGTGTGTGTGTGTGTGTGTGTGTGTGTGTGTGTGTGTGTGTGTAAAACCCCATTTCTCTCTCTGCATGTGTGCGCAAACCCTCTCTCTCACTCTCACTCAGCAAACTGCACTCATTCTTTGGAGTGGAATTTAACGGGCCCTTCTGAAGATTGGATCAGCAAGGGCATTTCAGTGTGAAAATAAAATCAGGTTCCTGAGTCGTCCAACCAATCACTATCCCAGGGTCAGGTGCCAGAATCGTCCAACCAATCACTGTCCCAGGGTCTCTTCTTTTTTCAGATAAACACTCTACAGACACAGGTTCCCTTTTTTCAAAAAAATACAATTAATTTAAAGCTTGTATTGGATAATACCTTGAATAATAATTGGACGCGCAGAGAAGAAAATGGGATTTTTTCAGAGAACAGCACACCCCCTGAGACCAACACAGATCCATGTTTGTAGACACCAAACCTTGAGCAGACCTGGCATGCAATCTATTCCATTGCACATAACCTGTTGGAGACCTCCTTGAATGCAAGTTGGGTCATGTTCATACACACGTGTGCACGCACACACACACACACACACACACACACACACACACACACTGCAAATACATGTATGGGTCTTTCTGAATGATAATTAATCATAATAATTTGAAAGAATGCTTGTACAAGTGCTTGTACAATCATGGTTATATTATAAATGAAGAGCCAAAGAAAATTGTGTGATATGAATCATGAAGTTACTCTGCTGAGATTGTCAATACGTTTTTATTTATTTATTCTGAAACCAAAAGAGTCATTATATTTTTTGGGAATCAAAACAGGAACACATCCTGTTCAGAAGGGACTAGAACTAGATAAGCCGGTTCACGCCATGCTATGTCAATACTGGGCAAAAAGCGAAATATCATCACCAAGATTCAAAAAGATGGCATAATGGTATAATTACATTATCAGATGCAAATAGAATTAGCTAGCTGGCAAGCTATATAACTTGGTTTTTGACATTGGAAATTTGGCAGAAAGCTTCAACTATTGCCAGATGTTAACAGCTTGATAAGCTAGAAAGTTACCAAATGACCTTATTTTTAATGAAAACTTAATGAAAACAGTGATTGCACAGACTCTTTAAGGCATATTTAATTCAGTGCTAGGCTAATAGAGCCTCACACTGGCTCAGGCAGTTCCTCGCTAGCTAATGCAGGGCCAGTAGGGTTGCCTAAAGCTGAGTTTCAGTATTCTACACCGTGGCCAGCTGGGAGCTAAATGTCAAACATCACAGGGAAGAATGGAAAAGAAAGAGACCGAAATCTCCTAAAAATCGTTTGAACCATTTCGGCCTGCCTGATTACACGGCCTGGCTGCCCTTCAGCAGCTCTCAGCCGAAGCCCAGCGGAGCAGCCGGGGCTTAAGCGCTGATGGGGCTGGAAAAGGGGAATTTATTTGGGAGAATAAGGGGCGAGAGAGCAGCGGCAACGATCGCGTAGAATGTCTCGGTCGGGCCGCAGTTTGTTCAGCAATGCTGTCTGCGCTGGACCTATTTTTTAATTGAATATTTAAGGCCCGCTCCAGATTATCTCTGCAAGCATTCGGTCTGACCCTGAAGCAGT
Organism: Synaphobranchus kaupii; assembly: GCA_029718625.1. Classification (NCBI taxonomy): domain Eukaryota; kingdom Metazoa; phylum Chordata; class Actinopteri; order Anguilliformes; family Synaphobranchidae; genus Synaphobranchus; species Synaphobranchus kaupii. The sequence goes on along the minus strand of CM056377.1, from coordinate 12,465,237 downwards.
GCTGCCCCCGGCAAACAACATTGATTCCAAACTAATGTATTTAAATGCCGTTCTGTCCATCATTTTAGTCAATGTGGAAATAAAACGGCAAATTTTTTTAAATTGACCGATCGTTCCTAAATCATGCATATTGGGGACGCAGAGCGAGAGTTTTCAAGGTGTAACTGTGGAGAGCCGAACGAGTGAGAAATTCCACTTCAGAGTCACTATCATGCGTCATGTCAAAAACCTCCTTTGGACAGCAAGCAAACACTAAAGTCCCATGACAAAGAAAGGGGAAAAGGGGAAAAGGGGAAAAGGGGCAGCGGCCATAGGCCAGACTGCGGTTATACTAAAACCATGCAGCTGCAGCCCTCCACAGTGTGGATCTACCGCGTTTGCTCTATAGGGTTGTTTTAAGCAGACGTAGAGGATTTGGTGACGAGGGAAATTCAGTGCAACTCTGTTATCGTGGATATGTAGACTGCCCGAGCTCCTTCAGGCCTCTGATGCAGCCTGGTATCAGTACTGCCAGCCGGGCACACACAACCTCATTCTCCACCCTGCCGTCGTTTTCCAACCTGAGAATTGTTTTATTTTTTATTTTTTGTGATGTGGACAGAATTTTTTTCAGCTTATGTTAGCTATTTTACATTGTCATTGCAAGCAGGGTTAGAGGTCAGGGGGAGGGTGCTGCCTCGCGCCCCTCTCAGAAAAGCGTCCAACGGTCACTTTCATCCACACCAAAAATAGCAAAGCGGAGAGCAGGAGAGATAGAGGGAGAGGGGAGGGAGACAGAGAGCGGGAGAGAGAGAGAGACAGAGAGAGAGAGCACAGCTCAGCAGTTTTTGTATCAGCCTGGAAAAGTACAATATCTGGGACACACTGCTCATCACACAGTGCGATACAGTTCACCCTAGTCTCTGCAGTTTTCATATGAAGTGAGTAAACTTGTCCTGACTCTCTTTTTTTACTAACAGGAGACATCCTTGATCAATAATCATGGAGCATGAAACAACCAAAACATGTTCCATGGAACTACAAAACAACTAAAGACGGACAGCCCTGTTACTTTTTTTAAACTTTATTCATAACACTGTAACTGAGGAGTGTGCATGTTTATAATCCTATAACTGCCATTATCTTAATGTATCTTTTGTCCCAGTCACTGTACTGTTTGAATGTCGTCTTGTATTGTTCTTGCTTATTGTATTGCTTGCTGCCGCTTGACCAGGACACCCTTGTAAAAGAGATATTAATTTCAATGGGACTTTCTTGGTAAAAGAAAGGATAAATAAATAGTAATAAAATATAAAGTTTCCCCACCCCCAAATTCTCTGACTGCTCCCCAAGCAGAGCAGTCTTCTAGTGCTGACTGGAGGTCTGAAGTGCTGCAGGGGTCTGTAACTACCCAAAGCTTCTCCCAGGGAGGAGGGTTCAGTTTTATGGAATTATTCTCAGCCGGAAAAGCTGGAAAATCAGGAAAAGGCTGCTGTCCAAACTTGCTGTTTCAGGTGGTTAACATGAATCAAGTGCTTTTCTGAAGGATGGTTGTGGTAGAATATGGAACAGGCCCGATTTAGAGGTAAGCCGTTTCCCCCGGAGACGTCTCCCCGTTTGTACGGTTAAACCGTAAAGGCACCCAACTCGGCCTCTCCGGACGGCCTCCAGCTCCGCTGCAATGTTTGCAGTGGAGATAGCGGAGGGTAAATGTCAGCGCTGACAGGATGCATCTGCGCTAATGCGTGCGTGTAATGCATGCAAGAGCCGGGGAAGCGCGCTCCAGACAAGCGGGGGGGGGAAAGCCGTGTTTACCCAGCGCATTGGGCTCCGCCCACCGCACATCACTCCAGGGGACCACGCAGCACAGCCGGCAGGTGATGAGAGAGAAGGTCAAGTTCCGCACGCCTCATTTACGCATTTACCTTCTGATGTTCGGCGGAACCCGTGCTTCGCGTGAAAGGTGAAGGGAAGAAAAGAGCAGTGTAGGGAGCGGGTTTGTGACTCTGTGAGTGACGGACACCTGCGGAGACCTGTACTCTCCCACACGACACCCTGCTGTGAATGCTATTCTCACTTCTGCAATCTCCCATGGGTGGTTTTGCTCAAAATCCATCTAAAGTCATAAAGCCCATGTGTGTGTGTGTGTGTGTGTGTGTGTGTGTGTGTGTGTGTGTGTGTGTGTGTGTGTGTGTGTGTGTGTGTTCATGCGTGTGTGTATGGGTGGGGGGGGGGGCGGGTGACACCTGGATTTCCAAGAAGTTCCTGAAGACGGATTTAGCATTAGATTCCAGGGGGATTCGTGCAGGACTTTAAGCTGCGCCTGTTGTACATCCTCTCCTCCTGTCAGTGTTTTATGAATGAGTCAGCGTGATGTGACGTGATTGGTTTTTGTCTCTTAACAGGGTTTTGTGAATGAGTCAATGTTCCATGGCTGCTGTACAGCTGAGGCTCTGAGTAGGAGTGGAGTGGACGCACCCTGAGAGCAACAATTCCAGGACTCCATTTTGTGCTCTGGTTCCTGGAATCTATCAAAAGCAGTTTTCTCCTGTCAATAAACAATGGCTTCTTGTTTTTACCAGCCTCTGTTCTGCAATAACATAAACCGCTCTGCTGAGAAACTGGGTAGGATCTATATTTGCTGTATTGCCATTTTTATATTTTCATGTAAGCTGGGTCACCAGAATAATGTGGAAATGAAGATATCATTGTGGCTTTCTTGCGTTTCATTTCTCTCGCTAATTCATGATATGTTTGTCCTGTTTTTAATGTAGCAGAAGTAGTGTTCGGCTAATAATTCCTATGACTTTGCGCCCCACTACAAGCTACAGAGTTCACTAATATTAGTGCTCTAGGCATCCACAGTGTTTAATCACACCACTGATATCAGTACTCTAAATGCCACCTGCAGCGTTTAGTCACATCACTGGTATTTCTGCTCTAAATGCCATCTTCCACACCATTCCCCCTCCTTGTCATTTGCCATTTTCTGCTGAAGGACCCCTTTGAGCTGGTCTCCGCTGTTAACACAGGTGGCCAGAGAAATGCCTGTCAGCATCAGGCCTGTCCTGTGTGCCAGTTTCAGTGCCCCTCAGAATGAACCGAAGCACACACACACACACACACCCTCCAACTGAGATCGAGCCCCTCCCCCACAGCCCTCAAACCTGTGTATTTTTTTAATTATTTTTGTTTCTGATTTTGGTAGCGAATTGTACCCTATGCTATTCAATTCCCCGTGTAGCAACCGTGTGAGAATTCGCTGCTACACAACCCCGTCAGACGGTAGTAGGAAGGAGCTCCTCAAGCTCCTGACCGCGATTCCAATTCACTCGGGGCCTCTTGTGCGCGACGATTCTCCCCCGTCCCCGGGAGCTGCCGCCAACTGCCGTTTCCTCATGCCATTTTGGCCATACTCTGATCTGGCAGGACCAGGATGCAAACCCCTGATCGTCGGTGTGCAACTGCCGCTCTTACCGCTGCACCACCGTGGCGCTGAACCTGTGCATTTTTACACAGCTACTGTTCTATCCAGTGCTTTGCTCTCCCCTTCACTAGGCTTGTGCCAGTCTGCAGGTCTACAGTTCTACCTAAGCATTTGAACTGAGGACCCTCTGTGGACATTTCTTTCATTACCTGTCACATAATGAGTTATGGATTGACTCAACCGTTGACTGAATCTACCTGGTGTGGCTTGTGCTGCTCCTGCTGTCCTGGGACGGGCCCGGGGGAGCAGTGAATTAGGGCAGTGTTTCCAATCTGGGTCGCGGCCGAGAGTGTATGAGGTGGGTCCCAAATTAGTCTGTCCACTCGGCTATGCTAGTAAGTGTATTTGATGGGTCCCTGTGAAAGGTATAAAAATTCTCATTTGTGTCCAGATGTTAAAAAGCATTCCTAATTTGGATCCTGGTATTAAAATGTTTAAGAACCAGTGAATTAAGGGAACCGATCTCGTTCAAGTAAAACCCCTGACTGCCCAGCCCAGGAATTACATGGCCAAAAGTATATGGACCCCCTGCTCATCCAACATCTCATTCCAAAATCATGGGCAATAATATGACGTTGGTCCCCATTTGTTACTATAACAGCCTCCACTCTGCTGGGAAGGCTTTCCACTAGATGCTGGAACATTGCTGCATGGATTTTGATTCCATTCAGTCAGAAGAGCATTAGTGAGGTCGGGCACTGAAGTGGGGCTATTAGGCCTGGCTCGCTGTCGGCTTTCCAATTGATCCCAATGGTGTTTGATGGGGTTCTGTGCAGGCCAATCAAGTTCTTCCATACCGATCTTGACAAACCATTTCTGTATGGACCTCTATTTGTGCATGGGGGCATTGTCATTCTGAAACAGGAAAGGGCCTTCCCCAAACTGTTGCCACAAAGTTGGAAACCCAGAATAGTCTAGAATGTCATTGTATGCTGTAGTGTTAAGATTTGCCTTCACTGGAACTAAGGAGCCTATCCTGAACCATGAAATACAGCCCCAGACCAAGGGGGCGTCCACATACCTTTGGCTATATAGTGTATGTGTGGTCATGTGGAAAGCAGGTGAGTTTTGCTGTATCTGGTCCAGAGATGCCCACAGTGCTGGAGTGGGAGGTGTTTTTTTGGTCTTTACTCCACAAAGTAATTCAGTGGTCGCAGGTTCAATCATAAGGTGGGGCACTGCCATTACACCCTTAAGCAAGGTACTTAACCTGAATTGCTTCAGTAAATATCCAGCTGAATTGCCCTATAAAATGTGAGATGCGTAAGTCACCTCTGGACGAGAGTACCGCTAAATGCCTAAAAATGCACTTTCTTTTAAAAAGAAACTCAGCTTTTAATCTCATAGGCATGAAAGGTTTGATATTTTCAATCAGGTACTTATCATTCAGTCCTAAATACCACCAAAAATTTGTCTTAGACTAAGGTTAATTCTACTTATTTATTTGTGAAATAGTTTATGGGAACAACACGTATTTTTCATACAAGCCAATAAAAAACTCTTTCACAATGCAAACAATGTTTATTATCATCGTTATGCTTTGCTGGACTAGAACTGAAGTCCCTTTTTGGCAGCAGTAGAGCGTAATAGTAAAAACACGATGCAGTGACCAATGATATATTTAACATTAACATTAAAACTGTACACAAGGGAAATGGATTTTTAGGTCTTAGGCCAGTCCTGCAAACACAGGGGTGAAATACAGGACGGTGGCAGACGTGGAGGCCTGGAAGGACGATGCATTACCTGCTGGCCCAGGAAAGCAAACACAGGAGCAGGCCGGCAGTGACAGGAATCCTAATGCAGTCTGTCCACCTCTGTCTCTAACTGCCGCTTCCACTGAGGAGGCAGAGGGCAACTGAGCACAGCCATGAAGAGGGGAGGGAGAAGGAGAAATGGTGAATGAGTCAGATAGTGACAGAGAGAGAGAGAGAGAGAGACAGAGAGAGCGAGATGATAAAGGCAAAGAAAGAGAGTATGAATTAGTGTGAGCAAGTGAATTAAGGAATGAGAGACGGAGGGAGAGAGGAACAGAGGGAGATCAAAATGGATTGTCTCAGTATAATCAAAATTGCATATGGCTTTAGGAACTGTGATATTATTGGGGAAAACTTTTGCTTGGTGCTAACTTGAAGATATAACATTATGACGAGACTATGAACCCATTGTGACAAACTTTCCTTGCCAAATACTGGCCGCTATTTAGGATAATCTAATTTTGTGATTTATGTACAGATACGCCTATGACTGGGGCAGTTTATGTACAGGTTACGCCTATGACTGGGCAGTTTATGTACAGGTACGCCTATGACTGGGGCAGTTTATGTACAGGTACGCCTATGACTGGGGCAGATTATGTACAGGTACGCCTATGACTGGGGCAGTTTATGTACAGGTACGCCTATGACTGGGGCAGTTTATGTACAGGTACGCCTATGACTGGGGCAGTTTATGTACAGGTACGCCTATGACTGGGGCAGTTTATGTACAGGTACGCCTATGACTGGGGCAGATTATGTACAGGTACGCCTATGACTGGGGGCAGTTTATGTACAGGTACGCCTATGACTGGGGCAGTTTATGTACAGGTACGCCTATGACTGGGGCAGTTTATGTACAGGTAAGCCTATGACTGGGGCAGTTTATGTACAGGTACGCCTATGACCTGGGGCAGATTATGTACAGGTACGCCCATGACTGGGGCAGATTATGTACAGGTACGCCTATGACTGGGGCAGATTATGTGCAGGTACGCCTATGGCTGGGGCAGATTATGTACAGGTACGCCTATGACTGGGGCAGTTTATGTACAGGTACGCCTATGACTGGGGCAGATTATGTACAGATACGCCTATGACTGGGGCAGATTATGTACAGGTACGCCTATGACTGGGGCAGTTTTATGTACAGGTACGCCTATGACTGGGGCAGATTATGTACAGGTACGCCTATGACTGGGGCAGTTTATGTACAGGTACGCCTATGACTGGGGCAGATTAATGTACAGGTACGCCTATGACTGGGGCAGATTATGTACAGGTACGCCTATGACTGGGGCAGATTATGTACAGGTACGCCTATGACTGGGGCAGTTTATGTACAGGTACGCCTATGACTGGGGAAGTTTATGTACAGGTACGCCCTATGACTGGGGCAGATTGGGAACACTCAGTACTAACCCTGGGACATAAAAAGAAACAGGCTTAAGAGACGCACCTGGCCTTCTGCAACCAGCCAGTCTGATCCTAGAACAGCCAGAGATGTCATTCATCTCTACCCACTGGCCTTAGTTACTGGCAGAACCTGTATGTGAACGGGAACCAGAGGCCGCCGTTGCCCTTGGAAACGAACCAGCAGGGATCTTAATGCTGTGCAAATCCTTGGTGCTTTGCCCAGTGCAGTTTTACTCTTCAGCGGAGAAAAAGAGAGAGAGAAAAAAGTCTCTGAGTGAAATTCGTCATCTCAATCACTGCTTTAAATTAGGTGTGCTGCTACTGTGCTTAACTACTTTCAAGGGAGATAGAAAAGCGGCACTCCAATCAAACGGCACAACTGATACAAACTGGCATGTTACATTGACCGTGTATAATTGAGTTCAATTAGGATAAAAATCAAGCCATCTTGTTAACGTCTCAGAACAGAATCCGCCAAACATAACTAAATGTAGTCAATGTCATAAGCCAGTCGGATTGAAGAGAGAGAGAGAGAGAGAGAGGAGAGAGAGAGAGAGAGAGAGAGGAGAGGAGAGAGAGAGAGAGAGAGAGAGAGAGAGAGAGAGAGAGAGAGAGAGAGAGAGGGTTTGCGCACACATGCAGAGAGAGAAATGGGGTTTTACACACACACACACACACACACACACACACACACATGCACAGAGAGAGAGAGAGAGAGAGATAGATGGGGTTGTAAGTGAGAGAGAGCACTTACATCAGAGTTTGCATCAGTAATGGGATATAGCTTTCTGTTTTCATCACAGGCTATCTATGAGTCTACCCCCTGTCCTTGGCTATGATTGGCCAGCAATGTTGTGACTCCAGGCATACTGTGGGAGTCTCTGTAAGTAGGTAAACTGTCACAGGTGCACTCCACTGATTACCTCTGTCTCCAGGCACTGATGATTCTACATATAAACACTGCAGGGTGCGTGCCATTCAGCAAGATCTCTAAAACCCTCCCTCTCCCCCTTAGCAGATCTGTGGCGAGCAGTCTGACACAAAATGGCTGCCATACATCACCCAGGTTGATGCTACATATTAGTGGTGCTTGACACAAGTTGCTCCCTTTGCTTAAAGAAAGCACTTTGAAATCAGAAGATGAAAGGTGCTATATAAATGAAATCATTCTTCTTCTTATGAATTATTATTATTATTACAGTGCCAAAGGGCAGGGGTGGAGATGATAGGTACTTCCGGATTAGTCTCTGATTCTTCATTAATTTCAACAGGGAAGACTTCAGCTCTAGTGTGAGTGAGAATGAGACAGCCAGGCACAGAGTGCTGCAGCCTTCTGCCCATAATGACTCCTGCATCAGAGAGAATATTCCTGAATTCCACATCTACTCCTGCATCAGAGAGAATATTCCTGAATTCCACATCTACTCCTGCATCAGAGAGAATATTCCTGAATTCCACATCTACTCCTGCATCAGAGAGAATATTCCTGAATTCCACATCTACTACTGCATCAGAGAGCATATTCTGAATTCCACATCTACTCCTGCATCAGAGAGAATATTCCTGAATTCCACATCTACTCCTGCATCAGAGAGAATATTCCTGAATTCCACATCTACTCCTGCATCAGAGAGAATATTCCTGAATTCCACATCTACTCCTGCATCAGAGAGAATATTCCTGAATTCCACATCTACTACTGCATCAGAGAGCATATTCCTGAATTCCACATCTACTCCTGCATCAGAGAGAATATTCCTGAATTCCACATCTACTCCTGCATCAGAGAGAATATTCTTGAATTCCACATCTACTCCTGCATCAGAGAGAATATTCCTGAATTTCACATCTACTCCTGCATCAGAGAGCATATTCCTGAATTCCACATCTACTACTGCATCAGAGAGCATATTCCTGAATTCCACATCTACTCCTGCATCAGAGAGAATATTCCTGAATTCCACATCTACTCCTGCATCAGAGAGAATATTCCTGAATTCCACATCTACTCCTGCATCAGAGAGCATATTCCTGAATTCCACATCTACTGCTGCATCAGAGATAATATTCCTGAATTCCACATCTATAGAGCATATTCCTGAATTCCACATCTACTACTGCATCAGAGAGCATATTCCTGAATTCCACATCTACTCCTGCATCAAAGAGCATATTCTGAATTCCACATCTACTCCTGCATCAGAGAGCATATTCCTGAATTCCACATCTACTACTGCATCATAGGGCATATTCCTGAATTCCACATCTACTCCTGCATCAGAGAGAATATTCCTGAATTCCACATCTATAGAGCATATTCCTGAATTCCACATCTACTACTGCATCAGAGAGAATATTCCTGAATTCCACATCTATAGAGCATATTCCTGAATTCCACATCTACTACTGCATCAGAGAGCATATTCCTGAATTCCACATCTACTACTGCATCATAGGGCATATTCCTGAATTCCACATCTACTCCTGCATCAGAGAGCATATTCCTGAATTCCACATCTACTCCTGCATCAGAGAGAATATTCCTGAATTCCACATATATAGAGCATATTCCTGAATTCCACATCTACTCCTGCATCAGAGAGAATATTCCTGAATTCCACATCTACTCCTGCATCAGAGAGAATATTCCTGAATTCCACATCTACTACTGCATCAGAGAGCATATTCCTGAATTCCACATCTACTACTGCATCAGAGAGCATATTCCTGAATTCCACATCTACTCCTGCATCAGAGAGAATATTCCTGAATTCCACATCTACTCCTGCATCAGAGAGAATATTCCTGAATTCCACATCTACTCCTGCATCAGAGAGAATATTCCTGAATTCCACATCTACTCCTGCATCAGAGAGAATATTCCTGAATTCCACATCTACTACTGCATCAGAGAGCATATTCCTGAATTCCACATCTACTCCTGCATCAGAGAGAATATTCCTGAATTCCACATCTACTCCTGCATCAGAGAGAATAGTCCTGAATTCCACATCTACTCCTGCATCAGAGAGAATATTCCTGAATTTCACATCTACTCCTGCATCAGAGAGCATATTCCTGAATTCCACATCTACTACTGCATCAGAGAGCATATTCCTGAATTCCACATCTACTCCTGCATCAGAGAGAATATTCCTGAATTCCACATCTACTCCTGCATCAGAGAGAATATTCCTGAATTCCACATCTACTCCTGCATCAGAGAGAATATTCCTGAATTCCACATCTACTCCTGCATCAGAGAGCATATTCCTGAATTCCACATCTACTCCTGCATCAGAGAGAATATTCCTGAATTCCACATCTACTCCTGCATCAGAGAGAATATTCCTGAATTTCACATCTACTCCTGCATCAGAGAGCATATTCCTGAATTCCACATCTACTACTGTTTCCCCTTCGTTCATTGTTTCCGTCAGGACCTCTGAGGATGGTGCACTCCTCGATGCTGCCCTGGGAGCTAATTCACACACCGATGGAATTCGTTTGTTAATGTTTGGTCTTTTTTTGTTGTTTTTCTCCCGGGCTGAGCACCGCTGGCGTCTAGTTTTTTTTTTTTGTGACTGCCGCTTCTTCCCGTGCCTCTCTCTCTCTCTTTTACGTTTTTGTTTTTGTCCGTTCGTCTTCATCTGGATTGTCTGTTTAAACTCCTCCGTGCCCTACTCCTGGACTCTGCCCTGATCACGCTGAATTTCACCGGACTACCACACCTCATACTACTGGATTACAAACTGCATTTATCCCTTCCCTTCCCACCCTCTGTGCTCGGCTCGCTGGTGAGTTTAAAATTGTGTTTTGTGAGTTTGCCCTGACCTACCCGCTGCGTGCTGTCGTAACAACAATAACAACTTTAGCCTAGCCGTGCCGGCTGACTCAGCTAGCTTAGCCTGGCCAGGCCTGGCTAAAAATAACAATCTTTGCCTAGTTGTGCCGGCTGCCTAACCCGGTCCCGGGAGGGAGTGGTGACTCCCTTGCTGATTCCGTGGTTTTCCTGGTTGCTGTGCACCGCTGGCCCAGCTGTGTCGGCTACCCAACCTGGTCTCAGGAGGGAGTGGAGACTCCCTTACTGATTCCGTGGGTTGTGTAGCTGTCTCAGCTAACTTAGCTAAGCTAGCTCTGCTGGCTTGGCTGGGTTGGCTGACTCAGCTGGCTCGACCTGGCCTGGCTCTGCCGGCTGACTGGCCTGCCTCCTCCAGGGGAGTCTCCACTCCCTCTCTTCCAGCTGCTGGCCTGGTTGCTGGCATGGCACGGCTGGGGCTACCATGGCCCAGCGGGTTGGGTCTCAGGGGACTCCAGCACAACAGCAACAACATCACCCCCCCCCTCCTGCCTCAATGCTACTCAACTCGTAGCCTATCAGTTACTACTCACTGCCTATCTATTCCCTGGATTACTCCCCTCTACACTCATGTCTCAACTTGGATTTCCACTCTTCCTACTGCTGTTTTTTTCCTCTGGACTACCACTTTTTTCACCTACCCCCCCAAGTCCTATTTTTGCCCCTAGACACACCTATGCCCCCTTCAGACCTTCATGCACTGAACAACAACCACCCGGCCTCACTACCGCTGCTGCTACCCGGCTGCCCAGTAATGCTGGCATCCTCAGCCGCCGCCGCTACATCCACCGAGGCTCTGGCCACAACCGACACCGGACTCTACACTATCCCTATAGGCACAAACATCCCCTCACTCTGGACTAATTCCCCGCCCCCACGTCAACACCACGCATCGCACCTCTAACCTTAGCAAACCTTCGTTCCCCCCCCCCAGCCCCTCTATCCATCTCCTTCGCACTGCTGAACACTCGTTCTCTCACCAACTAATCACCTGTAATTTCTGAACTAATACTGGACAATAACATTGACTTCCTCCTCCTCACCGAAACCTGGCAACAACCCTCCGACTACTACGCACTCAACCAGGCCACCCCCACCAACTACAGCTACAATCGCCAAGCCCCCGCTCCTCTGGCCGCGGGGGGGGGCATTGCTGTTCTCCATAAACAATCCCTATCTGTTACTGAACTGGACCTCAACCTCCCACCCATGTTAACCTTTGAATACCTTGCTCTCTCCCCTCCCCAACTCCATCACTGTAATACTACTTTACCACCGCCCCCCGAAGACACACCCCCTCTTTTCTCTCTGAACTCTCTCAACTCCTCACCATCGCCTCTTCTCTCTCCAACCGCCTCCTGCTCACTGGCGACTTCAACATCCACGTTGACCTTCCAAACTCTCCCCTCACTCCTGACTTTCTCTCCCTCCTGGACTGTTTTCACCTCACCCAGCACATCAACTTCCCCACCCATGCCAAAGGCCATACCCTTGACCTTGTTTGCTCTCCTCCCTTCCCCTATCCAACCTCCGCCCTCTCCCCTTCCCACTCTCTTGACCACCATTGCATCCTTTTCT